>OOFJ01102393.1:3081-13337 GCA_900323375.1 Benthosema glaciale
GGAGACAGAGGAGACAGAGGAGACAGAGGAAATGAGCACTGGGGCAGGGGGAGAGAGAAAGATCACTGGAAGAATGGGTAGAGAGTGCATTGCAGGGATCCCTCCACCTTGCAGGCCATGTGGGAAATTCTCACCCTCTCTCCCTCTCACTGTCTCTCTGCACGGTAACATATGGAGCGTCAACGTTAGTTACTGTTTCGGAGGGCCGTTGGCACCATTGAATCAAGGTTTATTACCTATTAATCCAGTTGCACCTAACTTTAAACCTAGTTTTCACTAGTCAGGTTTAGTTTTAAAACCGTCCTTTTAATCTTGGTTTGGTTTTTTTAATCATGTTTTTTTTTTTTTCACAGTTAACCTGGATTAATGTTAATCCATGTTGCACCACCCCTTTAAACTTTGATTTAAATATCAGTAGGGGATTCATTTTAAACTTGCAGTGGATGAAGGTTTAAATGTAAACAAGTTAGCAGCATATATAGCCTCATTCCCATGCAGCCACTCATCTGCGACCTATGACATGGCATTGGCTAATAATCCACAGTTATATGACGGTGTCACCCGCTACAAACAAGAGAATAGTAACCCTAATGATATTATTAGACTCAAGAGTGTTGGTTATTCATGTTTATTTACAGCGCAAATCCAAGATGGCAGACACACAACAAAGTTTAATTCATTAATCATCAGTTTAAAGGTTTAATCACAGGTTAAAGGATTTAATCACAGGTTAAGGATTGCTCATGTGGTGCAACCTAACTCGAATTAAAATATATCCTAGATCAACAAATCCTTCATTAACACTAAACTAAGCTTTATTTCATCTTTCTTGGTGCAATTGGCCCTGAGAGTGTCAAAATCGACTCTCTCAAGGTCCTTACACATCGGGAGCATTTATTTTGTGTGTGACTAATTGGGCATTGATTTAAACAGCTGTTTGTGTAATGAGTACATCCACAACTAATGCAAATATTTCATTGTGATGATGAAGGGACATTTATTTTCTTTTGTGGAAGCAAGGTCGATGTTTCATCTGAAATGAAAAGCATCAACCTGTACGAAGCAACAGCAGATGAAAGGTTTTGATGTGAAACAATGCATTTGGTGAAGTATTTATGGGTATTTCATTCATCATGCTGTGTAAGGACATATTCCTAATTTACTGTATCCTCTCTCTCTCACTCTCTCTCTCACTCACTGCTGTGCTTTCCTCTGTTTATCTTTCTTAGTCACAACACCTGTTCCCACTCACTCTCTTTAGCTCTCTCGCACTCATGCATGCACGCACGCACGTGCACACACGCACGCACGCACGCACGCACAACACACACACACACACACACACTTCACATTTATTCTCTCTTTACCTCTCTTTCCGTACTTGCCAAGCCTCCATCCGTCCTATTGGGTTGAGCTGTGGTACCTGAGGCTTGGCTTTGTTGTTTTCCACTGTGTTTCATTCTCACACTAATTAAGATCTTTATCTCCTCTGTTCTTTTTCTCATCTCTGTTCATCTGTTTTTTCTCCTCTCCTCCTTTCCCCTCATCGATCCTCTCCTCTACTCTCATCTCTTCCTGCTCCCATACCGTTCTTCTGTGCAACCTCCCAGTGAACCAATGGCTGTTGAAGTAGACCATCGACAGGCTCACAGAACTGAACATTTGACCCCATGAAGAACAAGAGACGAGTTCAGTTCTTTTGCCAGCTGAACTGAGCCCTATACACTTGACTGAACTGAGCACAACGTTGGCTGAACTGTGTCTGTGCTCTATCCTCGACTTGATCTACCACTCTGGCCTCCTCTCACACATCCACCGCCACTTTCTGGAAGTCGATCTGTGCCTCTGTAGCGCGGATACGAACCCAGAGCTCGGGACTCAAAGTGTGAGGCGGTACACGCTTACTTGTCTATACCCCTGGCCCGTACCCGTGTTTCTATTCAGTGTGTGAAGCGAGAACATACTGGAGAGATCAGCCAGCTGTCTGCAGCTGGCACTGACCACCAAGTCATTTTCATGAGGTCAACGTTGGTGACTTTTAAGATGGTTGCAGCCTGGAAGCGAGAGAAGCCAGAGGCCCTTGAGCAAGGCTCTGAACCTTCCATGCATTGCCAGTGGTCCACAGTGGAAGCATTTTGGAGTACTACAAGAGCTTCCCACAATGATACCATCTCCACTTCAAAAGCCTGCCCCTAGCAGGCGTATAAAAAAAGAGACGTGTGTAATATACCAAAAAAAAGAAAAATGCAAGAGAGAATGCAATGTTCAGGTAGCGTGTTTTCGAGAAGGACTCGGAGGCAGAGACTGCTGAGATCGTCTGAAACAGACTCTCGTCTGTGCAGATGACGGGGACCAATCCAGACACACAGGAGATTCTCTTCTCTTCAAGCCTCATTAGAGCGGAGTATACGGACAGGATGTGCCTTGCAAACGTTTCCGCGCTTTGCTCCAATGCAGAGCTGTAAGCTGCCCAGCAGCAGCATGGCCCCCATCTAACGTTCCTGAAAACCAGGAGTTTGATTCCAGCTGGGGACATGCCCTGGAGTACAGTGTGTTGCATGCCAGTTCCCCTCTCTCGCTTGATTACCTGTCTCTCCACTGTCATGTCTGACGTAAAGCAGAAACTACATATATTAGTGATGCACCGATGTATCGGCCACATAATCGGTATCGGCCAATATTGCTGTTATCGCTCAATATTGGTATTGGCTAATAAAACTGACATTAACCGATGGCAGTAGCCGATGTTTATCCTTAGTTGATAAGCATACATTTTGTATTTGTTTCTCTGGCACAAAATTAGGAAATAAAAACAAGAAGAAATAAATAAACTTATATCGGTTACAGTATCGGCTATCGGCTAAATTGTTATTTTAAACATCGGTATCGGCCAAGAATTTCTATATTGGTGCATCCCTAATATATATATATATATATATATATATATATGATGGTGATTAGTGTGGGATAGCATGGAGCAAAGCACAGAAACAACTAAACAAGAGCAAGGTTAGTGTGCTCATTAGCTCATTTCTCACTGGAGGTTTTGAAGGTAAGAAAATAAACGGACCCATTGAGAGATAAGTGAGGAGTCTCAAACCCAAAAGCAATGTATCGACTCTTACAAAATGGCTGCTACACTCTCTCAGAATGGATGCTCTAACGAAAGTGAATCACTTTACGTGTTGACATTAATAGTGTGCCATTTTACGACCCTTTGCTCACAAAATAGTGTTTTTTTGACCGTACAGTCATCTGTGTTTTTTGAAATATTTAATGAACTGCAGGTTGGGGATGTTTTTTTTTTCTTTTTTTTTTTAATCTCTCAAAATGGTGTTCAATATTTTTGTTTTGAATTGGAAGCCTTAGTTGCAAAATTGAAAATCTGTCCCAGTGTAAAGGACATCATGGCTCAATATCCACATCAACTGCTGTTGTCTGTTTGGTTGGTTGGTTGTCAGTTCTCAGTTTGCTGTGTTTGTTGTTTTTCATGAACACCGAAAGTAATTTAACCGTAATAAATAGAAGGAAAATGAAACGCGGTCCTCAGAAATTTGTTAGTTTCCTGACACTTTCAAAAGTCTTATGTTTAATACCTTGGTGTGGGGAGAGTTGTTTTATTTTGTTTTAACTATGATTTATTTCTTCCAATATCCTTTTCTCTATCCCCACCATAAATTAAGCAAAAAGCCAACAACATTTTACACATAATGTCAACGTTCCCTCTTGGTCTCCAATCATAGACAAAGTGACAGTGACTTAACAAAATGTTTATGTTTTTGTTAGAAGTGAAACCTTTTCTGTTGAAAATGTCAATATTTTGCTGAAGAACTCTTTTCTAAAAGGGTTTGACCTCACATAAATCAGCCTTACGGCTATTATGGCTAATTTAGCTTCTGTCCATAGACTTAGGTGTTCTATTCCCTGTTCACCAGAGTTTAATTGACACCACGTTTAGGGTGAGAGAATAAATTAATAAATTAAATACAGCCTAAAATCTAGCTACTGCAGCCATACTGTGAGCATTGTAACATCCAGTATAGTTCTGGATATCTCAGTAAATGTCTAGAAAGTCCTTCTATGATTCTAATCTAGAGCAGTGGTTTCCAATGAACATACAGATACATACATTTTTACTTTGGGAACTTTTACTTTCAGAAATTAAGTATATTCTATCATGAATACTTTTATACTTAATCAAGTAGGCTAAACGATTAATTGATTGAATCCCAGACTTGAATTTGTAACAGAGTATTTCTACAATGTGGTACGTTTACTTAAGTAAAAAAATTGAGTAATTCTTCCACCACTGGTAGCAGAACACTGAGCTGCAGTTTCATCAATGAAGTTAAAACAAACTTTCCTCACATAGTGTGTGCCCTGTAGCATAACAGACCCAATTAACCCACGTTCCAGGGTCACTATTGTATTGTATACCAGTAGGCTGCACAGTTAGTGTTTCTATTGTCAGGCACTCCACTGCCCCAGTACCTGCACAACAAAACAACAATGTATTAGCACCAGGACAATAAACAACAATGTATTGAACCACATCCACTCAGTCACTCACCATACAAAGAATTACAATATAAACACATGTAGAAATGTCTCACTGTGTTGCCGGGTTGGGTTCCATCCAGCCACGTCCATCTGCCCTCAGTCATTTTCAGATGAATCCATGACCAACCGTAAGGGACCACTCCTCTGATGAACGCAGAGGATGTTTCCATCCACGGAGGCACTGAGTGTGCAGAAACGAAGCAGCACGAGGAAGGTCCGTCTGCTGGGGGACGACCAGAACCAACTGTCCCTCGAGGTGGAGGCCACGTTCCTCATGGTGTCAGCACGTACTTACTCTGCAGCAGCCGGTAGGATAAGACAGTAAAGAACACCTGGAGCTTCCACTCCTCTGCGCAACAAGGACAGTGTTGCTGGAATGTTTGGTACTACTTCTTTTTAAATGTATGGTGGGGAGGGGAGGGGGGTGTGTGTGGGGATATGATGAAGTATACATGAACCTTGCCCCTTGCTTCTCGGCCAGAACACGCCTGAGGTCCCACAGAGCCACAATGAGTCTATCATTCAAGCCATAGGGGTAACTGATTACTGAAATAACACCATCAACAGTACTTTGTCAACTAGTAACACCAATCAAGAGTTAAACCAGGGGGTCATCGCCATGTTTGCTCGAGGTGGATATTTTTGGTCAAAATGTAATTTTTGCCACGGACATACTGAGCAGACAATAATATTACTTGAAACATAGATTTAAAAAAAATTGGGTTCCAGCTCCGAACCAAGTCTTAGGGTTCTTATTCTGAACCAATTCATTTTTTAGTGGAAACAACTCTGAACTGGTTCAATATGAGGAGGGGGAAAAGGAACTGAACCGTTTCAACCCCGGTGGAAAAGGGGCCTGGGGGTAGTGTATAATAGAACCAAATGATCCCTTACGGGTCCATTGGGTTCAATTTCGTACACTCTCAGAGTCAAGGGGGTCCTTGAAAATAAAACGAACCACTATTACTAGTTGGACTGTCACCGTAAATCACTGTCATACATATTCTGAAGAAAGCCTGGAGACTTGACATTCAGTAATTGGGAACATTATAATGGATTTTAATGGAAGATTTGCCACAGACAAGGCCATGGACACATCTTTCCGTATTACGGACACATTGTTTAGTGTTTATGCACATCCAGAAAGTCATTCAGTGTTGAAGAACCGTTGATATGTTCCAGACATTAGGATGGATATAAGGCTATACAACAATAATAGTAATAGGATGGACGTGCAGTTTTGTCCAAAGCTGTTGAAATGTGAAAATGCGGTTTATTGTGAACTTACACATGGATAAGTCTCCTGTGTGTGTGTGTGTGTGTGTGTGTGCGTGCGTGCGTGCGTGCGTGCGTGCGTGCGTGTGTGTGTGTGTGCAATGTACTTTCTAATGTATAATTGCATCGGTCTGGCCTTTAGAGTCAGTCACACACGCACGCACGCACACACACACACACACACACACAGGAGACTTATCCATAAAACCCAGAGTCTGAATGACATTAAACGCATACTCCGAACACTGCAACGTGAAGCTGTGAGCTGAGGCAGAGGCTGCGGCACAGACACTGATTATACCGTAGAATGTAGATGTCCATAAACAAGTCATTCTTGTTTCTAAATATTACATCGGCACGGCTACATTTATAATAGTATACTTAGATATTCTATCTTTATGGATTTGATTAAAAAATAAAAAGATTACGGTATGTGAGAATGTAATCTGCAGGCTTATTGGAAAATACATTAATCCTGGCCTCTATCAGATTGTACATTAGCTCTGGTCCATACCAGTAGCTCCAATGCCTTCATTAGAGCGGGACTGTTCTCTTTCTCGCTTGAATGAAATGCAGACCAGACTCTCCTCTGTAGCGGGAACATAAAGACGTTTTACCTACTCATCAACACAAACACTACTTTCCTTAGTGCCCCCCACCACACGTAGGCCTATAAAATGCACTTTTTGGCCAGAAAGGGATTTTCTTTGTTTGTACTGTAGGTGATTTAGCAAATAAAACAGTTGGTGTTTATCGGGCAGTGTGGCCATCTGTTGGTCTGTTGTGTCTGTTGGTCCAAACTTTTAAACATGTTCCCCAAGATTATAACTTGAAAATGTTGGGTAATTTTGTTATAGCGAAAAGTTAATAATAATAGTAATAGTAATAACAAAACTAGCCGATCTACAAACTCAATGAGAACACAATGAGAACTGTGAACTGTGATGCGACACATTGTGAGCTTATAGATTCGCTATAGTTTCCCTATTCATCTTACAAAAGGTATATAGGGTCTAAGTGGTTAACATGTTTGAAAAAACACGTGTTCGTGTGTGCATGCGTGTGCGAGGGGGATTTTCAGCTTAAGTTCCAGATGTAAGAATGGCCGGGGCTCCAAGGAAAGAAAACGTGCAGAAAACAACTGACCGAGAGGCCTGCTTGTGCTTACCTCGTTTGCGATGTGTTGCCAAAGCACGCTGTTAAGCCTCCGATGAGATCTCAGTTGTGCAACGACACAATTGAATTAGTCTCTGTGGACCCAAGTGAGAGTATCTTGTAGCGACGTAGCGTGTTGCCATTGTTCTCAAGAACAACATGGCGATTTGGACATAACCATGGGGTAATCAGCAAAAATAGCAGATCTATAAGCTCACGATGCATTGCAATGTAAAGTTTTGTGTGCTCAATCTGCTCACAGATCTGTAGCCTCGCAGTGGCCAGACGTGAATCTGCCGGTGACAGTGTGATATGAGCCTGGCCAATAAGCCAGGCTATATCTGCTGTGCTTTGTGCTGCACTGCAATCTTGTGCATCTGCTATTTTTGAACTTTTTTTTTTTTTTTTTAATCTTGAAAGGGTGAGAATAACTGATTTAGAAGGCATTTGTAGAATTGTGCTCAGGTGGTAATGGGTTAAGGGAACAGCAGTGGCTCAAAATGTACAGCAGCTCTCTGGGAATGGGAATCTCCTCGACTGATCCAGGCCATGTCCAAGTGAAGACAAGTGTCCCTGATCAAGACAGGGACACATGGCCCTGTATGCTCTCTCAAATTCACACATACTAGACCTGTACGTGCCCGTCGGCCACCGGCCTACATGAGAACGATGCAACTTGGGAACCTCATAATACCCGTTGTCAACTTGTCACTAGCACCCGTTTTCTGTGTCCCTTTTTCCCATACTGTATGGAGATATCTGTATCTATCTGTCTGCCTGCCTGGGTGCTGCAAACTGACTGTGAAAAGTGGACTGGTTATCCAATCCAAGCTACTGTGGATTGGATTAGTGTACAGAAAACATCCCTTGAGGCACCAAAATTCACACACCACTTGCTTAAGAGAAACATATTTCTGCAGGCCTCGATGGCGTCATAATGCCTGATTTATGTAACCAATGAAAAGTATATTAATGAGAGCTTGTGATAAAATAATGACTACACTGGGATCCATTGGAACGCTACTCTCCTTTCCTGAAAACTTAAAGTGACGGCTTGGGGACACAGTATGCACCCGAGAGCGGCACTGTGTCTGCTAGCTGTCTTCACAACGAACGCCTGAGCTCTCTGTTCCTGTCAGACAAGACTGACATGCTTCTCCAGCTGAGACTGAAGCCACTGGGCTGGAGAGAGACAGCCTGGAGGAAAGCAATACCAAAACATACACCGTAGAGGTGACAATAATGTCATATACTTGTTTCAGATTAGTGTCCGTGCGTGAAGCTGTGTGTTGTGGTCGAACTGTCTGCAGGCCATAAGGGAATAGTGCAAGTCTCTCTCTCTCTTTCTCTCTTTCTCTCTCTGTCTGTCTGTCTGACTCTGTCTGTAGGCCTCTCCAATGAAAAGGACAAATGGTCACCCTGAGGGTTCAAACTCTGTGATTGAGCGAGCAATCAAGAAATCAACAGAAACTTCAGGAATTCCGAAAGAAAGAGAACGTTTTTTTTTTATAGCAGCCATGTTGCCGTTAGACTGCTGTCTTTACAAGGAACACCTGAGCTCTGAGCTCTGTTACAATCAGACAAGACTGACATGCTTGTCCAGTTGAGACGAAAGCCACTGGGCTGGAGAGAGACAGCCTGGAGAATCGTGTATATTGTTTTGGATTTTTTTTTTTTTGTGCACGCGTGAGGAGCGAACAGAATGTGGACAATCGGTGTAGGTTTGAGTATAATCAGTTTAATGAACAAGACAACCACTGGGCATTATAGTATACACACAAAGGCCTGTCCATAAAAAGGCCAGAAGGGCTGACAAAAATCCAAAATGATACACATACGAGCAGACAGAATCAGAAGCAATCTTTATTGTCACATCACATTACAAGTAGTACGCTGGGTGACATTTTTAGTTGTGCAGGCGTATCATTGCAGATAAAAAAAGATAAAGAGAGGAGAACATAAAGTGCATAATATATGACCAATCTGCATGATACAATTGAGAGTGCATAATAAATGAATAGGTCATTAATGTACGTGTATAAATATATAGAGTCTCTATTAAAAGTTCAGTCTGTGCAGATCGAGCCACCAGACTTGGCTCTTGTTCAGCAGTCTACAGTAGTTGCTGACAAGTAAAAACTCCTACAGTCTGGTACTGCTCCCGATGCTCCGGTAACGTTTTCCTTGGCCATGGGTGCGGCAGTGGATTGAACAAGCTATGGCAGTGGTTTTCAACAGATTTTGACCCAGGGACCACCATCCTGACTAAGAGCAACCTGGGGACCACCACTACTTGTGTGGGGTGGGTGTCCATCATAGACCCAACCCGACACAACGTGTTTGGGAGGTTCAAACGTTGATCAAAATAACAATTCTTTGATTCTGTAATACAAAATTCTTGTAAATTAAGTAATGCAGATGCTTAACAATAATATATAACTCTTGTGAGTGTAAAGTGAAAACCTTAATTTTAGACTCTCAAGAGTTAAAGATCTCCGGTGTCAGAGAGGTAGGTCCTCATGCAGCTTGGAAGCCAGCGCTCCCCGTTTGGCCTACATCCTGTGTTAAAGAGCCTGGCCGCTTCTAATCTGCGCCAAATACAGCACGGGACGTGATTTGTCTGCTAATTCAACTCGACATGCTAGGCATTTTTGTCATCAAATATTCATCCTCATCTTGGAAGCAGAACTGTAAGTACGATTAGTGTGTGCCTTTGTCAGATTAGAGTCAGTGTGAATCTCTGTGTTGTGGCTGAACCGTCTGATAACGACTCTCTCTCTCTCTCTCTAAAACGTCTGTCTGTCTGTCTGTCTGTCTGTCTGTCTGTCTGTCTGTCTGTCTAAAACGTCTGTCTGTCTGTCTGTCTGTCTGTCTGTCTGTCTGTCTGTCTGTCTGTCTGTCTGTCTGTCTGTCTGTCTGTCTCTCTCTCTCTCTAAAACGTCTGTCTGTCTGTCTGTCTGTCTGTCTGTCTGTCTGTCTGTCTGTCTGTCTGTCTGTCTGTCTGTCTGTCTGTCTCTCTCTCTCTCTAAAACGTCTGTCTGTCTGTCTGTCTGTCTGTCTGTCTGTCTGTCTGTCTGTCTGTCTGTCTGTCACGTCTGTCTGTCTGTCTGTCTGTCTGTCTGTCTGTCTGTCTGTCTGTCTGTCTCTCTCTCTCTCTAACACGTCTGTCTGTCTGTCTGTCTGTCTGTCTGTCTGTCTGTCTGTCTGTCTGTCTGTCTGTCTCTCTGTCTCTCTGTCTCTCTCTCAGGGACCTTAGTGAGAACACA
>OOFJ01102416.1:0-17742 GCA_900323375.1 Benthosema glaciale
ATACAAGTTGGGACAACTATTTGAAACCTGCATACAAAAACTCTTGGAAATTCAAGAGGTACTGAAAAGTGAATTAATTAACTGTAATGATAATACCAGGGTAGATGCATTTAATTGCATAACTGTGGGATGATGAATCAATGTCAAAGCATCATCCTGTGAGTAACCATAACAGCCGAGGGGCATGGTGGGTATTAAAAAGCAGAGCAATCACACCCAGAGAAACTGATGGACTTCCTGATTATCATTATTGTTTGTCACAGGATCACGGCACAAAGTGGGAGACGGAATTTGAACAATTCTAATGCTAAAGAAAAATAATAATAATAATAATAATAATAATAATAATTTACTGTTCCTGTGACGTGTGACATTGCTGAGCTATACCTGACTCTTATTTGTTGCCATAGCTAGCCCTGCTCTGTTGTCCCACCCATAGTTATCAGTGATCCCTCCCCTCTCTGCTTCTGGGCGCCCCCTTTGTAGGCCACCTTGTAACCGAAAGCCATCTGCCTCACATTGGCTTGGCCTGCCCCCTTCTTTTCCTGACCTTCCCGACGACGCATAGAGGCATATTCATGAGGTTTGCCTGACGCCTTGTGTGTGTGTGTGTCTGTGTGCAGCTGCTGTTGTGTGTGTGTAGAAGGGAGGGGAGAAGGGAGAGAGGGGCGGCCCAACGCCACAGCAGAGGAGGAAACAAGCAGACAGAGAGAGCAGCCAGGAGCTTGTAGGCTTCAGCCATGTCAGTTTTCTGTGCCGTGGACAAATGATGAGAGAAGAGAGGAATAACCATGGCCTTGTCACTGAGTGGAGACGAAGAGGATTATGATTCGGAATCGGAGCAGGTCAGTGCTAGCTGATTTTTCTGCTTTTGTGTTGTCTGGACACGCTGTTATGTATTTGTCAAGCGTGTGCGGTGAATCACTAATCCTTTTTGAGAAGAATGCTGTTTTGTTCCCTAATCACCTTCTGCCGTTGCCTCTCTGCCCTTATCTACTCTAGTAGCAAGGAACAGAGACAGCACAGTGTGTCTGAGAAACGCCTATTACCATTATTCTCCAGGTTATTTTAGTGTCACCTATCATGTATTGTTTTGAATGGAATGCCCAAGTTGGTCATCGAAGGGAATTGCTTGATCTCTGTGTACATCCCTTGGCCTACATCGGTGGATCCAATATCTATAGTCTGTTATGTTAGCCTCTCATAGACACGTTTCTTATTGAATTAAATGTGGCAGGCAGACAATGCAATTTATCTGAACATTATAGCTTGAGAAACATAGCGCAGCCTCCACTCCATATAAACATTACACTTCTTCTCCATAAAAGCTCTGATTTGTCCGTAGACTACACACACACATACACTCTTTCCCTCTACGTGTTCTGAGAGGCTGTTTTTACCTATCTTCATTTTCTCTCACTTCTCAAACTTCCCTACTCTGTGCCTTTAAGAAGGCTTTAGGCGATGTTGTTCAGCAGGAACTGGGGAGGGGGATGGGGAGAGGGAACAATGAGGAGGCTCTTACAGCACTTTACCGCTCCTGCCTGTTGGACTACTTTTACAGGCCTCTCCACGGGGCTCCCAATGCCCACTTGACCAGGCAGCCAGGTTCTCAGAAATCTTTTGATTTGTGTAGACTTGTGAAGCAGGCATTAACTTGGCACTCTCTCTGGCAGTTTATAGACAGATACTTGTCCTGCTTGAATAAACAGTTGAGGAAACTACTTGTTGTGCTTAAACAAGTACAATGCTCCACAGTCATTGGGAAGGGGGCGCGGGGTGGGGGGGGGTTACGATTCGGAGCTCTTCTTCTCTGCACAGTGATTGAGATGTTAAACATTTCCCTCTCTTTTGTGCAGCCAGTGTGGCAACAAGGTCCACTGGAGTCAAGCAGCCTTGTGACTTCCTCCCACTGAAATCCACGCTGAGTCCTGAGTCAGAGGGCTGTACTCATATGGCCATGTTTTTGTTCATGGGGCCTAAGCAGCAAACCAATCGCAAATTCTTGACACATTACTCAACAAGTTACAGTAAATGCTGGTCAACTGATCTTTGTTTTTATAGGCTACCTGCACCGAAGAGGTCAGGATTGTTCTGTCTTGTAAACGGCAATTATTTGATGTCGTAATCAGATTATGTCAGTGTTTTAAACAAAGGCTCCATTAAAACCGCAAACATTCAGCAAATAGAATGTCATGGCCTTTGGAGAATGAAACATTAAGAAGTACTAAAAAGAAGATGCATGGCTTCTGTCAAATAAGTGCATGAATATGTTTGTAATAGCACTGACACATTTTACCAAGTGGTTGACAGTCTGTGAGTCTTTTATAGATAAACAGTAACTTCTTTGAGTGTTGTGAACATTTTTGGCTTTTAATGTTCGAACAGAATTCCAATAGAATGATGTCACAATACATCATTGTCACATGGTTGTGTGAGCTACATGATGGTGCATGTTGTTTGCTTCTATAATGTCAAGTCATATAGTAGTTTTCATCCCTCTTTTGCTAGTGAAGTCTGTCTCACAATCATCTGTTTAGACTTTAGAGGTCCTCTACCAATAGGTTCCGAATAGCAACAGTGTCATGACAAATCCTGGAATGAAATGACGTAAACACAGTTGAACATGCCATGGTATTATGTTGTTACAGTAAGTTATAGGTCCTGTAACTTCTTCCTTTTATGTCTTCCTGATATTATGCCCAGATTGCCCACCACAGTTGATCAGATTGTACAGAAAATGTAAGCCCCATTTTTGCCCCATCATCTGCTTTAACTTTGAAAACAACCTTTGTTATGGTTCCAAGGTTAAGATAATGAGCTTGAGATTGGCCAAAGTTGAGAGTGAGACATCAACATCTCTCTCTTTCTGTCCAAAAGTTTTCTTTATGAAGCAATTCTGTGAAGAGGTGTTCTGCTAAACGTGAAGGAACATGTTGTTCTTTGTAACTCACTAGTGATTTTAAGCTTTGTGCCCAAATTCTCTGGCTTTTCAGCAGTTATTGCGTTCTTATTACACATATCCGTTCTTCATGGAATGTCCTGGTATATTACATAATGACTGTGAGAGAATGTTAGAGAGGAGTGCTGTGAATACATCATATTTATTTAAACCATCATGCTATACTATATTGATGGATATGTCCATCCATGATTGATTGCTTGATTTAAAATATTTTTTGGGAAATGCTCAAAAAGGCACAGGTAGTCATGATGCAGTAATCTTGTTCTCCGAGTAGGTACCGTAGTCTTTTTTGGTTTGGGATTTGTATAAGTCATGACATCATTTGTTTTTGCATCTACTGTTAAATATTTTGCTTTGTAACTCTCCATATAAAATATTCTATTTCTACGACCATTTCCAGGCTTTTGAGTATTGTCTGAAGGGAATCGGGATACAATTAGGACAACATGTTTAAATATAGTCGGAAAGGTTCTCTGTTGAAAATCATCAGATTCTGCTCTAGCTTCACTTCTTTACAGATCCTATGATTCAGAAACAATTACTACAGATTATCCTGGAATGCCGTGGTGCATTTCCATTTTAGCTTCACTCCCTGTTTTGCGATTGGACTTGTTCATATTAAGCATGGTTTCACTCAAAAGACAACCCTTAACTCAGATTCAGAAGGTAGGGTTTTAATTAAACAAGACACTGTATTTAGATTTTCTTCCTGATCTTCCCTCAATTTGAAAATAACACAATGAAATGATAAAATACTCACATATACTTGACCCCCATCTATAGAACAATTTCCCCCCATCTCTTTTCATTACCCTCTTCAAATTGTTGCCACAAGCAAAGCAAGTGTGTTGCCAAGGTAACCTTCATTTCTGCAGCAGGAACCAGATTAATGGACGGTTTATGAAATATCTCACGTTTGTAGATTTATTATTCTTGCATAGCAGCTGGCAAGAGAATTGAGTTAAATTTGAAAAGCTCATCGATGTGGATTCTGTTTATGTTGTCATTGAACTGAAGTTGATTGGATTCTCTGAACGGGACATTAACATCGCATCCACTGCTATTGCTCAGTCATATCACTGTTGAAATATGTTTTATGTATATTTCACAAGCATGCGGCCATGTACACATTCAACCTGAGAGCACAACCTCAAGTAGGATCAGTGCCTTCTGGAGGTGTAACAGATATTCATCCTGCTCAATGACACATTGGTGGACACAGATGATCATGGTTGCAGGGATCACACCTGCAACCTTCTGGTTATGGAACAGTCCCTTTGATCACCAGCATTTCACCTAGTCTTTCTCTGATTCCCTATCTTCAGCAGCGGGCTGCCAACCGGCCAAAGCCCAAGATGGGGGTGTCGGCGGCGGTCAAACTGCCGTCCAATCGGAGCTCGTCCGGTGCCCGGCGCAGGAGGACGCGTTGCCGAAAGTGTGAGGCGTGCCTGCGGACAGAGTGTGGGGAATGTCACTTCTGCAAAGACATGAAGAAGTTTGGGGGGCCAGGCCGCATGAAGCAGTCCTGCATCATGAGACAGTGCATTGCGGTCAGTCAGTCATATCATATTATTAATATTATCATATTGCATTTGCATATGTTTTGCTTATTGGCTTGTGTTGTACAAAACATCCAGAATAGAATGGAACAGAACTCTATAGACTAGCTAGGCAGATCACAAAACTCGGAAGAAGTACCACAATTTTGAAACTCTGTAATCCAATTAAAACCAGACGTTGCACTTCAACAGTTCCTGTTATTAAAGATTCAACATAATTTATATATTTGCAGGCTTTGGTACAGTATTTCGTTTTTCCTGACAAAAAAACAATTTGCTCTTTGCAGCCAGTCCTGCCCCATACAGCTGTGTGCGTGGTGTGTAAAGAGGCAGGCAAGGAGGAAACTCTAGAGGAAGAGGAGGACAAGTTCAACTTCATGCTGATGGAGTGCTCCATTTGCAATGAGATCGTCCACCCCAACTGCCTCAAGGTAAGGAAAGGACAAACTGGGCGGAGCGAGCAGTGCTTCACCTGAGTCAGGTGACTGACTCACACGGCTGACTCATGTGTGCTACGGGAATGCGCTTGGAGTGCCATTTTACCTTCTTACTTTACATGACTCAGTGGTTTGGACTGCGGTGGCGAAATACGATTTGATGAGGCATCAAGTGTTTTACTTCCTGTTTATGTTGCACTGAAACCACTCATGTCTCTACCCTCATTTAGCATCTAGCATTAGTCCTGGATAATAACTCTTGGGGTAGTATATGGCTTGGCACCGATACTGCCAGAGTTGGTTTGCCAACCATATAAAACCATAATGCCATAATAGTCCTGTGTGAAATTTGGGATGAAAGCATCCACTAAATGGCACGTTTAGCATGACTCATATTTGCTGGAGAGGATATGCCTGGGCCAGAGGAAATTGCATGATACTAAGTAGGTCATAATAGTTACAGTGGCATTTCATGAACCAAATGCAAAGCATAATGTAAAACAGTACACACCCTTTTGGTAACCATTCTATCAAAATGTAGCAAGTTGTTACTGGTTTAGTCTTGGTCAAACCAGTTTTTAGACTTCAACAGTGTCATGTAACACATAACTGCTTCAGTACTGTATATCACATCCTGTTTTTGTGTTAAAACACAAAACAGCAGTCATACGGCAGGATTTCAGTGAACATTGTTCAGGCCTGTGGTTTGCAGTAGGGTATATAGAGGATGTCAAATTTGATCAGACCTCATTGTGGTTTGCAGCAGCTTTTAATGGGAGTGTGAGAGAAAAGCAGACCCCAAAGTAATTTGTCTGTTGTACACGAATGCATGCAATCTTCCGGAAAAGTAACTTATAAATCTTATAAAAATTAATTAATGCACCAATATCTGCTATCTCTGAAGACGTAAATGCTAATTGCACATTTCCAAAAATCACCTGGATTATCCTCAGGAGAGGAACAATGTTCTGTGCTCACTCAGTCTATGTTCTGGACAGATCACTCAAAGGTTTTGACTGTCGTCCCATGTTACAGTGCACATGTCATTGTACAACAAGTTGGCTTATACTTAGCACATTCTGTTCAGTGCGTTCTTACTGAGGGGGGATGTGTTAAAGTGACACACCTACTTTCATTTCCCTTTTTAGTTCTTGTGTCCAATTGCTTCTCAGTACATTAGTCACACATTTTGTTGCCATTTTCAGGTAAACGATGCTTCGGGGGTGGTGAACGATGAACTTCCTAACTGTTGGGAATGTCCAAAGTGTAACCACGCTGGAAAAACGGGAAAAGTGAGTACCAATATACATTGTGTTTTAAGAACAACACCATTTACATTACATGATAAGCTTAATGCTTCAAAGTCTTGAATGTGTCTGAGATGAAGATATTTCCACTCTGAAAATAATGTTGCTGCACATTTCGTGGTCTAATTGGCAAACGACACAGCACAGAAACAACCTCTACGTTTAAAATGAATTGAACCTCACAATACACAGTAAAAACACTTGGTGTTAATTTATCAATTTGTAACTCTTAACGATTGTGTAAATATAATTTGTACACTCAGATTTAACACAGATGATTTTACTGTCCATATAGTTTTTTGTGTAAATGATGTACTTATATTTGTGAATTTAATCTCAAAGCTTGTCAGGTGGTTGCCACTTCCTGTTTACATTCTTTTAGTCACTTCTATCATACTGTATAAATCTTCTCTGTCAGTCACAAGGGCAGGAAACTGAATTATATAGCAGTGTTTTGGCATACAGAGCGCAATTGATCAAACCCATGCAGGGTGCCAATGTGCCATGCATTGTAGCCCATCGAGTTACGATAGGCTAAAGGTATAAAGTTGTCTTCCCCCTATTTTGTCCCTTTTGGTATGTAAGCAAAAAAGAGGTCCAGGGTTCAAGTACGCCTCCAACCTCCCTGGCTCCCTGCTGAGGGAGCAGAAGCCTTTGAAGGAGGAGGGTGACATGCCGTCTACAGCCAAGAGGAGGCCCGACAGAGAGGAGACCCCCAGGTACAGACCCGAGGAAACCTTCCATAGACAGCCACCGCTGCTGTCCCCCAGCGGCCTGCCTAGACCCAGACCCGAGGACAAGCTGAGGAAGAAACGAAAGCTCTTTGATGACGATGAGGAGGAGGATCTCAGTGTGAGGAAAAAGGTATGTGTTGTTTTTTCATCTGTCTTTAGTCATTATTGATTGGTTTTGTTATTTGTACTGCTCCGTCTGCAACTGATTTGACATGTTGTGCTACACTATTGTACGTCATATTTTACTGCTCTAAGCAAGTTAGGAAACAGAAACAATATTGCACCTGTATGCTGTTTTTGTAATGTGACTTATATAACATGCAAGCTGCTAGCTTGTGGCTAACCAGCATGTACAAATAGAAATAATTGCATTTACATTGAGTTTTATCAGCAATGTGTAAGTTTTTGTTTTGTTTAATGCTACAGGAGAGGTCAGACGATTCATTCTTTCCCAAACTCCTGCATCAAATCAAGACGGAAGAGGACTACGACGAAGAGGAGGACGAGGAAGAACATGAGGCTGACTTCCGGCGCGGCTTAGAGCGAAGTGGGCGCCTGGGTGAGGCTGAGGAAGACACAGAAGACAGGGACTTCAAGACAGAATTCTTAAATCCTGCCCTTAAAACACCCGTCGCGGACAGCGACCAGTCTCTCTGCAGCTCTCCGCAGGCCGGCCCCAGCAGTGAGGGTGGCAGCGAGACCCAGGAGAAAGGCCCTCGGCCCAAAGCTCGCCGCAAGCGGCGCCTACCCAACAAGGAACTGAGCAAAGAACTGAGCAAAGCACTGAACCAGGAGATCCAGAATACAGAGGCCTGCCTGGCCAACGAAAACCGGCAGCCCCTCAAGGGGGAGCCTGAGAGCGAGAATGAGGAGCCCAAGAGGTCTGTGTTCCGCAACGGCAACGAGCTGGGGGATCAGAGGCCCCACCTCAGGACAAAGGAGATGAACGGAACCCCATGGGAGCTCCGCCACTTCTATCCCAGTCAGATCACCCCACTGGGATTCAACAGGAGCTCCCCGACCACTCGCCCAGTCCCACCACGCTCTCCGCCCAAGTGTGTCCAAATGGAGCGCCATGTCATTCGGCCGCCCCCAATCAGCCCGCCGCCTGACAGACTGCCCCTGAGGGATGGGAAGACCCATGTCTTACAGCGGGAGTTGTGGATGAAGGTGTTTGGCTATCTCACACACAAGGAGCTGTGCGTCTGCATGAGAGTTTCCAAGACCTGGAACAGATGGTAAATGCACAGCATAAGAACAGGGGTTTTCTTTGACTTTTGTAATGATGACATTTTGGAAAAAGTCCAAATAATATCAAATTAAAAGCAGCCAAAAGAAATGTGCTGCTTATTTATTTATTCTGCTGTGAAAACTTAGAAATAATTGTTCTTCACCATTAAATATCTGTGACAAGGCACTATATACTAAATAAAACAACAAGGCTTTTAGTCTCATACTAATCCCAAACTTAAATGCCTAGCTAACTTTAGCAAATACTGAGTTGTCTATTTGTTGTGGCAGGTGCTGTGACAAGAGACTTTGGGTGGAGATAGATCTGAATCGGTGCACTGGTGGTGTCACTCCACTCATGCTCAGCGGCATCATCCGTCGACAGCCAGTCTCCCTGGACCTCAGCTGGACCAATATCTCCAAGAAACAGCTAAGCTGGCTCATCAACAGATTGCCAGGTGTGTGAGTCACAGTCCGGTATGCATGACTGGCTACTCTATAAATAAACTTTACTTACTTACATTCCTCCACCAATTTGTTTGACCAGCGTTCATGCCAATGACCTTGAACTTGACTATGTCTGGATAGGATTGTCTAAAAAACACTGAACACTGTTGATGTGTGTACACTAGGGATGGAGCCCGAATATCGGGTCCATTTCAAACCCGGTTCGTCATTTATCGAGACCCGAGTATCAATAAGCTTTTGGCTTGTCGAGCCTACATCATTTGCGGAGTGCTTGCATCGGTAAAATCCATGGTTGCACGGGTTTTTCCATGTTTTATTTTCACCCCATTCTGTGTTTCCGAGGCACGTTGAACGCACCTTCAGAAAAGGAAGGGGAAAAAAAGGTCTCTCTCTGACATGCAGCGCTCGGCTACAAGCTTTCCACCGAGGAGAACGTGCAGACGTAGTGAACGACGTTGAGAAAACTAACAGACTAGCCTCGATATCTAGGCTTTAATTTTCGTCTGCGCAAACTAACAGACTATATAGGCTATAAAGAGCACCCGCGACTTGAAGTGAGCCCCACGGGTTAAACAAGAGGAGAAACATTTGTCCATTGATCAGTTCACTTTTCACGGTAGCCTATGATCCACACAGCTGTTGTTCAATCTTGATTCTCCCGCGATCATCGTTTTAATTATAATTATAATTAAAGAAAGCTTCTGCACACGTGACAACAACAACGTCACAGCTGTGTACTGCTTGGGTTTAAAGTCATTTTCAACCGCTTCACAACTCTCTCTCTCTGCTGCTGGCATTTATATTCTGCAGCACAACGGTGTTGCACGCCTGAAATTGCATGTGCACAAGGTCGCAGCATAGATGCAACGTGTTGTGAGCTTTTAGATCTGCATCTGCTATTATTTACAACGTTTTGGTTAATAATTGCATAATTCTGGGTTACAAACATATATTCATATTATAATAATACAGGCCAGGGCAATGTTAAGCCAAGGACTCCTAATTAGCTGAGAGTGAGAGAGATCAAGCATGCAAGGGACCCCCACTATAGGCTATTATATAAAAATAAAATGTGATGCAGATTAAACTAGACATAGACTTAGACAGTATTATCAGCGTGTGACATTTATGTTTTTTTATTTGTTTCTTATACTGTCACACCTTGAACTATTTATTGGCATACAAACTCTCAACTGGCCAATACAAATAAGGTTCTGTTCAGAATGTATTGTCTCCAATATTTCCACAAAATAATAGCAAATGCTCGATAGTAGGCTCGATAAGCCTGCTCGATAAGGTGATTGTTATCAATAAGAACCTAACGAGCTCCATCCCTAGTGTACACTAACCACAAGAAATTATATATACATTGTCTCTATAGTCTACATATACAGTATTTGGCAGCTATATTAAAAATAAAACTTCCCAATCCATGTTTGAGTCCCACATTTAAACCAGTGTGTTGTTTTATCTTCCAGGTCTGCGTGTCCTTAAGCTCTCGGGCTGTTCCTGGGTGGCTGTCTCTGCTCTCTGCACCTCCAGCTGCCCACTCTTGCGCACCTTGGACGTGCAGTGGGTGGAGGGACTCAAAGATGCTCAGATGAGGGACCTTCTCTCGCCACCCACAGACAACAGGCCTGGTACTCCTTCAGTTTTTTTGTGTTGGACCTTTGGGTGATTGTGAATATCTGCTTTAATGTACTAATCAGACCAATTGAGAATATATTGGAGCACCCCCTACTGGATGCAATTAAATTAACCATGGTTTATTTTTCGTGTGACTGTGATGGACAACAAATGGACATGTTCATTTTAGCTAAATAGATGCTTATTTGTACACAATACTTGTTTTTATGAAAGCAAATTATGTTATTGGTTGCTGAACTTTGCTTACAAAACTAGCTAACAAAACCACCTGTATTTGATATTAAACAATAGAGTTCAGGTAGAATGTATACTCCACCTACCATAGATATAAAAAAGGTCAACTTAAAAAGAAAGTGACATTATAGATGAATATAGCTAAAGTTGGGAATAATTCTCTCTCTCTAACCTCAGGCCAATTGGACAACCGCTGTAAGCTTCGAAACGTGGTGGACCTTCGTCTAGCTGGGCTGGACATCACAGACACATCCCTACGGCTTATCTGTCGACAGATGCCCTCACTTTCAAAACTGGACCTGAGCTACTGCAACCACATCAACGACCAGTCTGTCAACCTCCTCACAGCTGCAGGGACCACAACCAGGGATTCCCTCACAGAGATCAACCTGTCGGGTGAGAGACCTCGCCTCATGGTCATTTTGTGCTTTCTTTTGCCAGCCAATTTCCAACATAAGATCCCGGCCAAGCACTAGGCTAACTTTAGATTTCTCTTTCTTCTCTTTCTTTCCCTTCAGTTTGTAACAGGGTCACAGACCACTCCCTTACCTTCTTCAAGCGCTGTGGAAGCATCTGTCAAATTGACCTCCGGTATTGTAAACAGGTGAGCAAGATGGCCTGTGAGAGGTTCATTGCAGAGATGTCAGTGAGTGTGCAGTTTGGATTGAAAGAAGACAAATTGCTCCAAAAGGTCAGCTAGTCCCCGACATGCAAGAAAGACGACCTTTGCACTACATGGAACAAATTAAGACTTTTTATTTTATTTTAACTCCTCTGTGATAGATCTGACTCAATGTCACACTTAGCGAGTTACAAGGAGAGACAGGGAATGTCACTGCTCTACCACATGTCTTTCTGATGCTGCAATCCGCAGCAACAGACTCATCAATTGAAATGATGGGAGGATCATTCACTGAACATTGAAGCAGGAAGACGAACAACAAAGCATGCGTGTATTTGTGTTTATGATTGTACTTTTACAAAGACCTGTGCTTGTAGAATGACTTAAACTTTGTTGGTTTCTGTTTCTGGAAAAAGAAAATATTTTTGTACAAGTATCATTTCAAGAGTTTACAGTGTCCTTTCACACTTCTTCTGGAGAACAATTTATTAAGCATTTTTTCCAGATAGACATTACAGCAAGTGTTGAGTATCATCCTATTTATCAATTTGCCTTTATACAGCTGTGTACAAATGTCAATTATGTGCCAAAACCAATTTAATATAACCTCAGTTGCAGATGGATGATGGATATATGTAATAAATATCTGAACAAATATCATAGAAATGAAATATCCAGAATTTTATTTCAAAAACTATAACGAAATTAAATGCTAAAATATGATTTTCATATTCCTCAATGACACCCTTTTTATTTACCTTTTTTATTATTATTTTACACCTTTTGTTTGTGAAATGAGTGGTGTGTTTGAGAACTTTTTCTAAGAACTCCAACATTAACTTATTGATGTTTTATTTTGTATTTATTCAATTAAGCTATTTAGTAATGAATATTTGACATAGGTATTGTATCAAACAAACCTGGGTCAAATATTTGTTAATACTTAACGTTGGTGGTTTGCTTTAGCTCACTGCAGTGCCAAATGGTTGGGGTTTGCCACATAGGGCAAAAAATATGACTGCCAGGAAGCTTGGAACAATTACAGGAAAACATGTGAAGTTCATGTACTATATGACTGACAGCCTACACTACCTGACTTGAGTTGTTATCCTGATGTGGTAAACCCACCCCATCTGGCTATCTGTATATTTAAACAAACACCAAGAACCTAATGCAAATATGTTTGCTTCTGTTTAAATAATACCACAATAGATGTTATTTGTGTATATTTTGGCCCCTTGGGGGCACGTGTTGTGCTGTAATAGCCCTGATATCACCTCAGGTGAATGTGGTAACCTTGTTTATATTTGTAAATCTAAAACCAAGTGCTGGTATTGTCATTAAAAATCTATTTCCTTTGTACCGCAATGAGTATTTTATGAGAAATGGTTCCCTTTCTGAATGTAATTTGTGAAGAAACCTAATACTGTAGGTCTAGGTGTTTGCCAGCATACATGCTATATAACTCAAAACACACTGTACAGAATGTTATGTTGTAGCATAACAACTCTCACCCAAGCCTTCTTTGACCCAAATGTAAAAGGTTTTAACTGAAACCAAAAAGAGTGCAACTTTATCTCCAATTATGCAAAAAAACACAACATTGAATAAAATCTCTTTAATTACCAAAATAAAAAGTTCAACATTCCCAAATACAAAGAACAGATCTTGCACACAATTACACCCTTTCCCAGGGAAAGTGCAACCTGCTGAGCTACTGTATTTGATTATAGGACATCCTTTTCTGAGATAGCAGCAATGTTGACTTTGTGTACAGTACAGACTTTGATGTTTTGCAATGAGCAGGACAGGAGATCATGTACAGTAGGTGTAGGGGAGCATGTCTCAAACCCATCACCACACAGGCAAACATCGTCATGCTCTGGTTCTCCAATAGGGACAGACACTTCAAGCAAACCTATGCAGTTATAACACATTTCAAATCACTTGACAGTAAAACATAATTCTTTAGTAATAAACTAACCCAATCTGAGGGGCCATTTCAATCTGATATTACACATTTTAAATCAAATGGAAAAAATAGATATATATACACATCTCAGTGATATTAATATATGCAACTGTACAGCAAGTCATTTTTATATACTATCTATACCACATGTGTCAGTAAACTTGTTACTATATCTTTGAATAGTTCAATATTTTACAACTACATGAAATAAAAGTCTAAAAGCATTAAGACACTTCAATCCACTCCCAATGATATACCACACACCAAAAAGGGGGGGAAAGTAGACAAACCGCATCCACAACTCAAACAGAAAACACAGAAGATGATTTAATGAAATAGCACCGTTTTCCTTGTTGTCTCAACAGTCACATGCTGAAACAGGGTGTGGCAGGAGGTCATATATTGCCATTAGTGAAATTTTAAGTGTTTTGACTCCTAGACTCTACAAATCGAACCAAATAGACCCTTAGAGGTACATTAACACCAAGGATGTTTTACGGTGTATGTTGGATTTCAAGATCTCATCTCTGTGATAACAAGAGGTAGACTTCATTCATAGGGGTAGATTTGACATCATGGACCATTTCTATTAAGTCAATGAGAGTGACAATTATTTGCTGAAGTGGCTTTGCCAAATATCTAGTCTAGCATGTGAATGATGATGCGTCTTCATAGTTGGTTTAATACATTTGGGGAGCATAATATTGATATTAACCTTCAAAAAAATAGACATTAACCTTCAAAAAAAGAAAGCAAAAATCAAGCAGTTCAATGTCTAGCAGGTACTCAGGAATAAGATGGCATCATGAAAGACATGCCATCTCATTCACCATGATCACAGGTTATTATACTTCGCAGTTGCATGTGAGCGGCGGTGCATTAGTACAGTGTGTGATACTACAAAAGTGCTTTCTGGTAGAACATGCTAAATTGGCGTTCAACAGCCACACACACTGGCAACCACAGGCAGATCAGAGGAAGAGTGAGAAGCATGAAGGGAGTTCCCATTATTTGGCACCTAGTTGACTCACCCTTACTCTATTATCCAGTGAAGCTCCGCGTGTTTGTCCTCTGCCCTTACTAAGATATGTAAGTCTATTGCAGCAATTGTAAAGAGAAGTGCCCTGCTGGAGATTCTCAGACAATAGAGTAGCGCTAGCTACAGTTCATAGGCAGATCTGAGGATGAGAAATTGCATTAGACGAGATGCGCACATGGACACGTGCCACACATTCCTCTTCGGGTTAGAACACACAGCATCACAGACGTTTCAGGAATGAACATGTTATAGATATGTTTAGTAATGGAATGAATAATTAATTACGGATAAAGTCCTGGGTTCATTTCTTTTTCCTTGGTCATACTAGAAAGTCAAAATTCAATGTCAAAATTAAAAGAACAATTTTCTCATATTTATTATTCAATGTGCAAATAATGTGAGTTATTTTTCAGAGGGTGAAGTGGGTATATAAAACATTAAACATCCACAAATAAAACATATTTTGGGGCATTCGGGTAAGACTTTGTTGAGCTGCATGGGGTTGTGTGGATTTAGGTACAGTCTGAGTCTCCTAGTGACAAGCCCACAGAGATGTATTTCTTCTGTGAAGTAGTATGACGGGTGAGGGGGTTGGAGCAGTGTTGCAGTGCATTAGGACTTGAAGACATGCACAGCCCTCACCACGTACTGCCTGCATATCGGGCACTCGCTCATCCTCTTGCCACACTTGGTGCATGTGACCATGTGACCACACTCCAGGAGGACGCAGTCTATCACGGCGTCCATGCAGATCCTGCAGAGGTTGTCGTCATGAGTCGTCAGCTGACCCCGGTCACCGTCTGCTACTGAAAAAAGACACAGAGAGGAATGTCAATATAGTGTCATACTATACAGTACGGTCATCAATTGCGTGTTGAGTCATCACTTGCGAGTTTGAACCGGTCACTTTAGCCTGTGGGTTAAAGCGACCACAGTCTAATGCCTAATTTTTGCTCCGTCATATGATGGAGATTAGGCGATCTGCAAGCACAGAATGCGTCGAATCGGCCAAAGCATTGTGAGCTTGTAGATCGGGTAATTTCGTCGTATGACATGCCATACGATGAATTATGAATCAGGCTTAAATCTAACAATGAATTTCTCATTCAGTTGAGATGCCATTCCCCCTCAGGGATGACTGTGGGGGTATGTTTATTGCACTTGACATTATTTCATGCATCTTTTCATTTTATGGATCATGTGTTTTCTTTATATTTGGTCTTTTAGGAAAATGCACTGTTTCATGCTTTGCTGCAAACCAGATGTACCATTTGGGATAGTAATGTCTTGAACTGGAGTAGAAAGCTTGGAACACTGAATGAGGCACAGCATGAAGTGAAACGAGGTTGTTTTTTTGTTTTTTAAAACAAAAATAACTTGCCTTAGACAGAATGACTTATCCTAGCATGGGTGTGCTCGGTAAGCCACAGGGGGAAAACCAATTCCAGGAAAATGTCATCATCATCTCATTACAGCTTCATGACAAGGCGTTTCCATGACAACTGGCCAATCTTTATCACTGACAGGTGTGTAAGTAAGGGAGTGAATGGCCCAAAAGATATTGCAATTCTGAGCACATTTGACATTACAAACAGTCAATAATACACTTATTTATTTATTTTTTGTATCTCTGAACTGTCAGATTAAACAAAGGATGGTTCACACTCCTCAATGCCTTCTGTCAGTGCATAACAAAGAACAGGTGGACATAAAGGGCCTCTTAAGTAGAATAGGATAATGGACAGTCTATTTCCTGTTTTTTCTGATTTACCATCAGGGAGGTTGGCTACTCTCTCATGCATGATTAAAATACACATCACTCATGTTGACAACACAGCATGAACGAAGCAATCCAGGATGGCATCACACATGACAACAATGAGGAATGGATCATGGCGAGTACAATGACTGTGGCAGGCAAAGATGGGCAGGTGACACTCGGTGGACAATGGAGTGGGCAAGTCAAGATGGCTTAAGCGACGACCACGTTCACGTATTTATAAACCTTACCTCCCATGGCACCTCCATTGCAGATAGGAGGTGGACAGGCAACCACTTGTGTGGTCAACTCGAGCCCTATTTAAAAATATAATATATATAATTTAATTTTAAAATGTAGCGATCTACAAGCTCACAAAATGGCGGTTTTGAAGAATTTACCACATTTTTCATAATGTTTAGTCATTATAAGTTTGCCAGGGTGAAAGTTGCTATGGTTAATAATTCCTTGGGGAAAAAAGTATTGAAGCGGGTCACCTCGACACCAGTTCACTTGAAAATACATATACCATATCCAGTACATACATATTCCAATGTGAGCTTGAACATCTGCTTCAGTATTATAAAGGTATAAAGGGAGTGGACTGCCTCTCTCCTGTACAAAAAAACAAAACATCTGCGGCTCCATTTTCTTTTCATCACTACTAAACCCCTTATCCCTAAACGTCTTTTTTTTTAAACTATTTTGAAAAACATTTTTCAATAGTTCAACTAGCCAATCTACATTGACACGCTGTGAGCTGTTTTTCAAAGTAGTAAAATAAAAGGCAAAGAAGTTTAGGGATGAGGGGTTTAGCAGTGAATAGACATGACATTTTCTCTCCCTCGCACCAAGGTCATTATAGTTTGCTTTTTTGTCTTTAGTTTTTATTTCAGTGTCAGTATTATTTTTATTTGTTTCATTATAATATCGGGGGGATTCGTCACAGCAAGGACTAGTTCAGAATAGTTTATTTTTTTAAAGAAAAATATTGTCTGTTCAGTTACAAAGCCCTAGGTTTATGTTAACTGTCTCACACTCAGACGTTCAATCTCTTACCTGCAGTTATAGCACCGCTCACATTTTCCACTGAAGAAAAAAAGAAAAGTCAAATCAGATTCTTTAAACGAGTTACCATTAGCTTTCATGCCATGCTCAATTATTGTATTATATATTAGTATTATTAAAAGTGTTTTTGTTAAAACAAAATGTTTTTCTAAAGCTCTACATTCCGATTGATTGATTGAATACTTTATTGGCAGAAATGAAATTAGTACAGCATACAGTCAGACACGAATGAAATCAGTACAGGGTACAGTCAAACACAACAGCCAAAGGGAACACCGAAAAAAGTCCTTGCGGTCTTGTTTCCATTCAGGTCCTGGGTATTCAGTTCATAATCATGACATAATAATAACAATAACAATTTTCAAATCATCATAAAAGGTAAACAACTAACAAAACAGTACAGGTTGGGGAACAAAAGAAGGTGGGGGAAGTCGCTGGACTAGAGGGAGGGGGGGGGAAGTCAATTCCTCTCCCTTTGGCATGCTGAAAGGTGTTTTTTCAGGCCTGTTTTAAAGGACGCCAAAGATTTACTCTTTTTGAGGGAGGGAGTCAGGGCATTCCACACTTGGGTGGCTGTGCTGTAGAAGGAGAATTTGCCCATGTTTGTTTTGAACGTGGGAGGTACCAGATCGTTGTTCTCGCTTCCTCTTGTCTTGTGTCTGTGGGAGTCGCTAACCTTTTTGAGGTAGTTTGTCAAGTAA
>OOFJ01102438.1:0-16969 GCA_900323375.1 Benthosema glaciale
GAGAGCCGCGTCCGACGGAAACGGTTGCACTACCAGCTGCAGAGGATCGCTCGCAAGCGCCACCTCTTGGAGGCCAAGAGGGAGCTGCAGAGACTGGAGAAGGTCCTGCCGCCAGGCTTGGATAGCCCCGAGTCCCCCGAGTCTCCTCCTCAGCTTAGAGGACGAACACCAGCCCGCCTACGTAGACACTCATTCTCATCAGACCTTCTCTCCCGGCTCTACCCCCAAAACACCCCTATCTTCAGGTCAGCATGTGATATCAGGTTACACTGGGAGCTATTCATATATACCTTTTATTATGACACATTTTAAGGAGGGTGGCCCACAGTAGAAAGCAGTCCATAACAACATAATAATTGCTTTTTAAAATCACTTTTTTTAATGTTCCCAACAGCCATTTCCTGAAGAGAAACAGATCTACTGAGCTGACTTCGGATTTCTTGACAACTTCTGATATCAGCGGGAGCAGGAAGTGGGTTTCTGATGAGTGTCTTCCACAAGAGAGGACCAGAAGTCGCTCCAGTACCGTCTCCTCTGGGCACAGTCAGGGTCTCAGGAGCCATGCAGCATCCACTGTGAACCTCAAACAGACAGACGCCAAGGAGGAGCCCCCTGCTCAACCCTGCCGGGAACGACCAGAGAGAAAACCTCTGCTAACGAATAGAGGCCTCACCTTCAAGACAAATCAGAGTCAATCAGTCAGTCTTAAGGCCCCACTCAGACGTGCCTTACAGCCAATCAGCAACAAGAACATAAAGGCACCTCCAGACAAAGACAACTCAAGCTGTCAGAGTGTTGCTGATAAGAATGTCAGGACTCCATCCCAAAGAGGTATCAAAGGACTTGAAACAATCAAGAAGGTTTTCTCGCGTTCCGTCGCTCCTGGGTTAAAGACAGCCCTGTCCAGAGTGTTTAGAAAACCCCCATCAGGTGTCAGCAGAGAACGGGGCTCCAAACCTTCAGTGAAGTTAACGAGCAAATTTCGCTGGAGGCAAGTCAGGAACAGGAACCTAAAAGACACGAAAATGAGCCGAAACAAAAGCTCAATAAATACGAGCGCCTCTTGCGTGGAACTCAGTCAGTCTACTTTCTCTCAGGATGGAAGGCACCGGCGGTGGCACAGTACGGACGCCCTGATGAGCAAGACCATCAGGTGGGTGGAGAAGCAGCAGGGGTTTGCTGGGTGGTACGAAGACGAGGAGGAAGATGAACGAGAAAGGGATGACGGTTCATCTGATGGCGACAGCGTCCTGTCGCTGGACTCCCTGTCCTCTGCCTATGCCACAGCCCTGACGGATCAACTGAGACACGAGGAGGAAGCACAGAGTGAGGGGGAGAGCGAAGACAGCCACATGTCCAAAGACTCCTTGGGTACAGAAAACTGTTCAAGACACTCAACAGTAGAGAGACTGAGTCGGACACTGGCGCCCACATACTCAGTAGTGAGGGATTCCTTATGTTTCTCTGTAGGGCAGAGCAGGATACCTGAAAATAGTCCTGTTTCAGAGAGGAACGACAATCAGAAAACCCACGAGTTCCCTGCAGAGGCATACTGGAGCCAACATGCTTGTACCAAAACAACAGTGAGTGGCGAAACTGGAGCAGGAACAAGAGAGCAATCCTGCCGTAAAGCACCGGACGTCAGATGCAGAGATGCAGTGACGTCTAAAGCGAATGACGCATTAGGAAGCACACAGACCATATCGACAGGTAGCCCTCGCTCCCTCAGCAGCTGTAGCGTTCGGGACCCGGTGCTCACTGATGCATGGTCCTCCACGGACGCAGCGGACAGCCCCAGGATTCAAAGGCACGTTTTTCTCCAGAAGAGAGAGTCCATAACAACCGTGAGCAGCAGCAGTCCTAGTCCCAGCAGCATAGATCTGTCGGAGTGTCACACCGTATCTAGAAGCTACAGCTCTACATGCACCAGCACCGAGGCTGTAAATATAACGGTGGAGGAGCAGAGCACACAGGTGTCAGGTGACATGTCAGACACACTGGCTCTCCAAGACTCCAAGGTGCTATCATCACAACCAGAGGATGCAATCACTAGAGCGACGGCGGAAATGACACAGGATCGCTTAGAGTGTAGTGCATACCGCCATGAGATGCAATCAGAAAATATGAGTGAGACGTCTATGGATGAACGAAGCAGCAGCGACGTATGTATAGGCTTTCTGTCCAAGTTTCCCTCAGAAGGAAGTGCTTATGTGACGTACGTTGACTGTGAGACTCGGCATACCACACCTGCAGTACCGGCGGCAATGCAATTACATCAGTCCTTCACAGATGTGCCTCATGTAGCGCAAGCGCATGTGACTAATTCCTCTGCTCTTGGTATTTGCAACACCGTTTATGAATCAAAAGTCTTTGTGGCTTCAAATTCTAACAAGAGTGAAATATCTAGTGCCATGACTGACATTAGAAGTGCCTTCCAGCATAACGGTGAAGATGCTGCACTATGCACTGAAGTTTGCCACTCAGAAAATATACAGCACAAACTCTGTGGGGACAACGGCACCAAAGATGTGTCACCTAGAAGTGACAAAACAATGCAGAGGCTTGAAACCAAATGCCCCAGACAGGACAGCTTACACACAGAGCAGGAACATATTAAATCCGCCTGTAAAAATTCCAGAAAGAGGAACAAAGACCAACCGGATGCTTTCATGGGTAGCTTGAAAATTCCCAAAAGAAGCAACAGTGGGGAGTCTGTAACATTCTGCTCCACACCAATGAACAGCACAGACCTTATTGGACCCGATGGCAATAATTACACCGGTGATGTAAATGACAAACAATCTGAACTGGGAACTGACAGCTCTACATATGACTCAAACAGCACCGAAGTCAGCTTCAAAAGAGAAGATGCGGTTGCAGTTTCATTACCAATGTATGACTGCATTTGTGAGACGCTCAAACTGCCCTGTAACATAACTGACGAGTCTAAATGTGGTCATAAAAGCGCTTATGTAAACTCTCAGGAAGGTGTCAGCGAGAGCAAAGAATGTGAAAACAGTGATGTAAAAGGGGTGAAAAGGTTTGTAGAAACGCAGGCTGGAAACTCTCCCAAAGAAAACCAGAGAAAACACTGCAGAACAAACACGTGCCAGTGGGGTGCTATCTGTAATGCCATAGACCTCAAGATCTCGGAAGTGGTGAACGAGCACTTGAAAATGTCATTGATGGACACGGGCGGCATCAGTGAGAGCAGGAGAAAAAGCCTGGGTGCCCTGTCTTCCAACATGCACCAAAACACTGCCTCTACACTTGATGTTGGCCATAACAGTGAAGTGAGAGGAAGAGATGTGCCACTGAGAAATGAGACAAGTGTACAGAAACGGATGGACTTTGAAAGATGTCTTTCTTTGGAGCAGGGAGAGGTTCCGAGTGAAAACTCACTGGACCAAAGTGACAACACGATGGCAGATATGCTAATCTGCAAGGGTGCTGGCAAGTTGCCCATGCACACTGATATCACACACAGCAAAGAGGATGCTCGCAGCTTCACCGAAAGCACGTCAGAAGAGCCAGTGAATAATCATTCCACTTCCCTGTCCTCGTCTGCTGAGTGCCGAACGATCAAATTAAATCTGACACCAAACAACCGAGCGCAGTGTGAATTCTCTGACAGCCCCTCGTTCCAAACTATTAGAGGCTGCTCAGAAAATGATTCCCTTTCACCCAATCAGTGCGTTGTTTTTCAAGGAAAGCCTCTAGACAAAGATGACTCTGTGTTGCTCTCTCATCCTACTTTTACACACCATGGCGTTTGCTCTCAACAGTCTGATTGCCAGGCCTGTTTGACTGGCCCAGCAATGAAACCTGATAGCCCACAACCTCACAAAACCCTAGCAAACACATCATCCTCTATGGTTAACACAGAATATAGTATGAATAGTACCCATACAATGGATGTTAGCCTGGAATTGGCAGCTGGGTTTGAGGGTAAATATATACTGAATTCAGCAAGGATGATTGGACTACATTCCCAAGATGGCATTCATGTGCCTGTTGCTGTAAAATCCTTGTTGAACGGAGGATTTCAGCAAACCATTCCTGACGAATGCCCAGACAGCCAAAGAACTGTCAGTGTTGAGAATCATATTGTTGCTTGTAGGCATCTGGCTGACCACAGCAGCGATGATACAGGGATAAAAACAAGAGACAAACAACCCATGATATCACAGTGCCCCCCTAGGGGTTCACAACCACACTCGAATAACGAGGCAGAGACCTGTGTGGTTAATATGAATTATAACAATAAAAGCCATGTGGAAACGTGGCTCAGTGTTGACAGCTATATGCAGAACAATACCAAAGGAAGTGATGTGGTCAAAAATGAAGGGGGCACAATGACATGCAAAACCCTGACGCAAAGTCCTGTGATTTTATCAGCAACACCAAAAGGAGCAGGAAACTCTATGTCTCGTATATCCAAAATACATCAAGGAAATGGCAAGACAAATATAGCTGATGGGAGTGGCAATCACATGCCTAGAGAAGGAAACACAATGACCCATGTTGGTAAACAGTGTCATTCTATTGTTAAGCCTAAAAGTGGAAAATCTAAACGGTTCAGAAGATCTCAGGCCCAGGAACACCTTGGCTCCTCCTCTGACTCAATAGTGAAGTCGTCTTCAGAGGAAGAGGATAATATATCGTCTAGGGTACACCGAAGCCGACCCTCACCAACACAAATTAAGCCCAGAACTCAGAGTTGTGGCAAACAAGAGGTTTCCACCTTGAAGTCCGAGGTAAAGTCCACGAGGGAAGCTTGTTCTATTGAAACACCACATGGAAGTGTGAGTCAAGCTAAACAGCAGAGTCCCAAACGTTACACATTACCATCTCAAACAACACAGAAAAGGCTGAATAGAGAGATACTATTGACTTGCACGAAAGACAGTGAACCACAACATTCGCTAAAGCATCGTGACTCCCCAATGCATTTTGCCTCGAGCGATATTAACCCCTATGTTCACCAGTGGCAAGATGGTGAAACGAGTCAAAGGTGTTACAGGAGCCCAGCTTTTGGGAGTGCAGCCGACCTAACCTGCAAATCTCCACTGTTGAACTGTGCTGAAAAGCATATAACAAGATGCTGTAGTGTCGACATTTTAAACAGCCACAACTCGCCTTTCAACTCCCACCTCAGCACTTATGCCACCAACAAGGGGCTCTCTAGCACTCTGAGCAGCATTGAGGATTACAAAGCGCGAGTGACCACCACATCTCACCATACACCGTGTCACCAGTCCTCTGGTATTGACGGCCACCTGGCTAACCTAACAATGCACAGTGATTCTTCAAGTAGTGATGCTCCTGGAGGCCTTGGTCAGAGCTCTGGTCAGGTGGACGAGATCATGTTGGTTTACTCCTCTGAGCAGGAGTCACAAGCAATTCAGACCCCCCAGGCTCTCAGCAGAACAACATGTGAACATGGCACTCAGACTGAACATGGCCTTCAGTGCGCCCTGAAAAGTACTGTGGTTGATGGCGATCCAAAGAGAAAGGAACGCCACCGAAGAAGCAGCACTCATGTACCCACAACAAGGAAGACAATGGAGGACATTAAAGATTCTCCCACGTGGGTCAGTTTGGAGAACATGTCCGCTCACCTCTCCCAGCTCATTCACAGCACTTCAGACCTGCTGGGGGACGTCCAGGGGATGAGGACGGGGGAGGGCCTCAAATCCAGCCCAAGAAGGAATGCTAACATCTCCAACGTCAGTCTCTCCTACAGCTACTCTAAAGACTGGACCAAGACAGATTGCTCAAGCCAAACAGCTGTAGATATTGGCATCCAGACGGAATTGTCCTCAACACCCGTCGAGAAGGAAATGACTCTCAAACATCAAACAGCATGCAGTGAAATGTCCAGATCACATGAGATCAATGTCATTGTCAAAGTTATTGGTTCTGAAGTGCTCAGTATCTCCCAAGTGGGGGACTTGCTCAAAATGGAGAGGTTTGAAGCTGAGACAAGTGAAAAGAGGAACATGCCAGACCTGATGATGAACACCTCTCCTGTAGCAGAAAGATCTGGCATACGATCAGAAAGCATACATCATGAAATACACTCCCCGGAGACTGCAGCTGAAGGTCAGAAGCGTATAAGATCAGCTTGTTCCAGAATCTCAAAGCACAGCACGGCTAAGACGCTGTCTCCCAGAAGTGTTGGAGTGTCTGACAACACAGGCAGATCATCAAAAAGTAGCTGCCAGAAACATCACATCTCTTCTCTGAGAAGTGACCAATTGAATGGCTTCAAGCAACAGGCTAAGTTCACAGACAGGGCGTCATCTCCCATTCTCACCGTGGGAACACGGACAGGCACAAAGCCAAGAGGCACACAATCTACGCCATGTCATCAAAAACATCAAACATCTAAGATGCCAGATGAAAACCAATGCCCAATGTCTGCACATTGCCTTCACTCCAGTAGACAATCACCAACCACATCTGCTTCCGTCACTGATGAAATGTCCAGGACATCATGCAATAACACCTCCGTTAAATCAAAGGAATCTTTATCACACGAGAATATGAGTGAAATTTGTTTTTCAAGTACCAGGGGATCAGACAAAAATCTTGTTTCATCATTGGATAGATCAATGGATACGGAAAGGAAAAACATCACTCGAAAAGAGGAGGCTATCAGCCCAAACTGTACCAAATGGCAGAGTCCTCAATGGAGCAGTCCTACTAATGAAATAACCATGCATAATCAGGCCTCCCCTAAATTCAGGAATGCTGACGTGTGCAAACACGAAAGAAGATCAAAACAGGAAAACTCTCACCAATGTAGAACACAAATGATGGACTCAGACGAACGCAGAGTGACAGATGGTTCCATAGACTACTGTAATGACCCTTCCCCTCTCAGCGAGAAGACTGCCAAGGGTCAAGAGGATGACATAGCGTCTGTTGCTCCCAGTGAGTGCAATACAGATATCCTCGTCAATATCCAACCCATCGTGACCAGTCCCTCCCGACAACCTGATCCCCATTGGTTCCCTGAGGACCTTCCCATGCACAATAAATTCAACAACTGGTCAGGCATCAGTCGACAGCAGCAGGAACGACAGTCCAGTTGCCATGACAACGGCCGTGACAAGAGGAGAAACTGTCAAGACTGGGTTGAGCTGGAAAGTTACGGTTCAAACGCAGAGTTGGCGGCGCGGAGGGAGAGGAAGACGAGGGAGATAGAGAGGCTGAGACAGGAGAGGGAGCAGGTGATGGCTACGGTTCATCTGAACATGAACCCTCCGCCACTGACTATTGAACTGACTGAGGCCAAGATGCATTATGGCCTGGGAGAGACAGACACGTTGCTGAAGATGCTCTCTGTCGGGGCCAGGCACGGGCAGCTGGAGCCAGACGGCTCTGTTCCTACCAAACAGCTGCTCTATGACAGGTAAAGATGAAATCTACCTTTCACATTTGACTATAGGGAAGTGTTATTCAATTAAGCAAGTGAAAAATCTAAAAACCACAACTAATGCTAAAATGTGAAGACACATGAAAACAAATGTGAATGAAACATACCACTCTTATAAAGTATGTAGAAGTGTGTGAATGCAATAAGAGGGTAATGAATAACTTGTTTATTTCTATTTCTTCTGCCCTCTGCCCCTTTCCTCTCAGGCACAGGAGGAGTATTGAAGGCTTGAGGCAGGAAAGGGAGGAGCGTATCCAGGATTTTCGGAGAGCTCGTAGCCTGAGCCCCAGCAAGCTCCCTCCCTCTCCCCCTCCTCCCCCCCCTCCTCCTCAGGAGGTCAGCTGTTCCACCTCCAGGGCCTTGGCCATGCCTAGCCACCGTAGGGACTATCTGGTGCAGCTCCGACAAGAGGTGGTCGACTGTACCAGGTATTATACTCTACAGAACACTACAGGCTCCATTTTCGTCACACACTGAACCCCATTCTTTGCCTTATTTTACTATTTTGAAAACATTTTTGAATAGTTCAACTAGCCAGCCTACAAGCTCACAAGCTGTCAATGTAGATTGGCTAGTTGAACTATTCAAAAATGTTTTCAAAATAGTAAAATAAGGCAAAGAATTTAGGGATAAGGGCTTTAGTGTGTCACGAAAATGGAGCCCTACGTCTTTCCTATTGTTATTATCCTTATTTGAAAGTGTAAAGTGTAAATGAATTCCCCTTTTCAAGCCCACAATGTGTCGCAACATGTTGTGTGCTTGCAGATTTTCTGTTTGAGCTATTTGTTTCACAAATTGCCCAAAATATGGGAGCCAGTATTAATGTGGTTGACATAAATTTGTAATTAAATTGTAATATTATCAAACATAAATATAAAATGTATCAGACAGTCTACATGTTCGGCAGTGCAAATGAATGACCAGAGCAGCAAAGGTATGGATCTTCCCCAGCAAATCGAAGCGTTCTTCCATATTTTCAGAACCCAAGACCCTCCCAGGGGAGAAGGCCTTTACCCATCTGAGATTGAGCAGCTGTTGCGTGACTACGGCCGCGCCCGAGAGGAGGCCAGGACGGAGATTGCCAAGGCGCGGGAACGTCTCCGAGAGAGGACAGAGCAGGAGAAGAGGAGGCTTCAGCAGCAGGCTCTGTCACAGGTTGTCAAGGTGACTTCATCCTGCATCACAGCAGCACACTTCATTGTCCTGCTGATAATCTGATGAGTTATAACATGGTGTCATTTTAGACGAGACATTGCCTGATGGGCCATATGCTCCTTGTGAGTGCGGGGACCTGGGTTCGAATCTGACCCCCATCTTGTTGCACGTGTCTGTCCTATCTTGTCGCGCGTGTCTGTCCTCTCTGCAAAACGTTTACAAAGGCACGCACAACCACAGTGATAACATACTAGGTGCTGGGCAGAAGAACACTGGATATCATGCTCACATGGATATTTATTATATTACCACCATGTATTTATTATATTACCACCAAAGGTCTAGCTCTTCCTCAGACAAGGAACTCAGATTCAAAGGAAGAGCTAGATGCTTAAAATGTCACCTTGGTGGTAATATTATAAATATACATGTGAGGATGATCCAGTGTACGTACTCTATTTTTCTGTCTCCTCTCTGTCTGCCCTTGGCTTCCTGTCTCTGTGCTGACCTATCTGAAATAATAACGCATAAAATGTTCTTCAGAAAACATTTTATTTTCAGGTGCCTATTTTATTCAACCAGGAGAGAGAACTCATCCAGAATACTGGAATTGATGGATAGAAGAAGCAGAAAAAAATTGCAACTGCAAGACTTTATTGAAAATTGAAGCTGATATATTTAAAACATTTATTATGTTTACTAAAGAGCTAAAGATACGTGGAAATGTTAATAAACAAACACTATAACAATGATTCAAATCGGAATCCAGAGCTTAAACTTTGTAACTCATATATTTACAAAAGCAAAACAAAAACACATCACTCACAGCCTCTTTATGTTGGTATTTGTGCCGTACCTGAGATTCTTTGCCCAGAACTAGATATACTGCAGCCGGTTGTAATTGCCAGTTTGGTGCCTCATGCCGCCTCCGGATAATTTATAGGGAGGGCTTTCAATACCTGACAAGTCTAATGAGTTTCCTCCACGGCTCAATCTAATATTGCAGTGATTTGTTTCTCCTATTACCGTGGGAGTTATTGTGCCGTTTCCCTCTGCTGTGTGATGTAGGACGACCCGCGGTATGGAACCAGGGTGAGTAACAGCACCCTGTGCACCGGCTCCAGCCTCAGCCTGTCTTCTGGACCCACCTCAGGCTACAACAGTGGCAACACTACTCAGCTACAGGACAGCATGGGGCCCACGCTGAACGCACAGGTAGGAAGATGTTATACAGCTAAATTTGTATGGTTCAATATGTATAATATTTTATTTATTTAAACTTTTTGATGCAAAAAAAAAAGTATGCCCTCGTGGGTATTGTAATGTGCTGTGGATAATCGCATCCTCTAAGTTATTGTTTTTGTTTTGTTTATAATGAATATATTGTCGGGCAGAAACCTTGTATTGTTGTGTTATGTTCTTTTCATAAATGAATGCCTCATCGCTAGCTATTGCTATTTTCAAAACATGCCCAAAAATAGGGACCTGTCTGTGGGTTTTATTAATATTTACTAATCAAAAAGTATTAACAAGAGCTTGTGACTAAATAGTAAATACATTGGATCCATTGGGAAAACTAATGGTTTTGGACACATAAGGTTTCCATCCATCAGCGACGATATGTTTATTCAGTATACTGTACATAATTAATACCAAACTTATGGAGGACATCACATCACCTTATGATATCACCCCTTCCTGGTGTGTCTTTGAATGCTAACCGCATGGGTTTCTGCTATTTTCGTTCAGACCGCCAGTTTCCAGGATGAAGGGCTGAAGGTCAGGACTCGTCCCCCGATATGTGGCCCTCAGAGCGTAAGGACCCAGAGAACCTGGCTGTCTGCCCACGGTAAAGACCAGAGTCTAGTCAGCGTGTGACTGAGGTTTGTGTATCACCGTCTAGTCACTAGACGGTGATACACAAACTCAGTCATGCGCTTTATGATGTCCTGCGCTGTAAAGCACTGCAGTTTGACTGCTTGATTGTGGACATAGCTTTATATAGTATATGAATTTCTGTTGACGTATCTAAACAGTAGTTAGTAAGCCATATGTACTTTAGTTTATAGTGTAACGATTAGCCTGGGAAATATTCGTCTAAATGTCTATAACAACCAAAATGGGGACGAATCAGGTCGAAAGCGGTTCAAACAAGTGTTTTTTGTCTGTACTGCTCTGTTTTTGCATGAGAGCAGCCCTGTTTTGAAGTAAATTGTCCTCAATTAAATATTTAATTAAATCTCGTTTGAACAATTTCGTGCAGCCTCTCTCTGCAGTGCATTTATGCTATCTGTGTGTTTGATCTGCTGCAGATGTCCGCCTGGAGCCTCCCGGAGGGTTTGAGCCCCAGATGACCTCATCGCCGTTGTCCCCCAACTGCCTACGCCAGCGCACCGCCTCGTTCGGCTCCTCCTCCTCCTCGTCCATATCGACAGCCTATCAGGACATCACCTCCACTCTTCTGGGACGAGCTCTGGCAGAGGTAAAAAAAAACAAATGAGAACTGAAGAGAAGCTTGTACACTACAGTAGGGCTGCATTTTGTTAGTGATTATTCCATATAATCACATATTCTATACTTTTTCAATTCATCAAAATACGTTTTCTATAATTTGTTTAATTTTGTATATATCTATTATTTATTTAATTTAAAGTCTTATATAATCTATTAGTTTAATTAACTGTTTTCCTCAGACATAACACTGCCGTGTAAGCAGCTTTACACAATGTGTAAGCTTTCAACCCAGCAGTACATTGACAATTTAATACAGTATAGTCCTTCACTATAACACACAAGAAAAAGAAAGAATGGAACTGCTTGCTTATGTAAACTGTGGTGTAATCCAGGATTGTAACAGATAATACATTTGATGTTTGCCTGGAATCCTAGTTTCTTTGAAGCAGTAAATTGTATATTTTTCCACTGGATTAATTTGTCATTCATACAGGTACAAGCAGCAAATGTTTAGTTACATCATGAGCCTGAACATTTACTCTGTAGTGTGTTGACTAGGGTTTGTGCCATTTATTCTCATTTTTCTCGTATTTATACTTCAAGTAAACTTTTCTCTTCTGACAATACACACATAGTGAAGCCATAATATGGGTCATTATTTTCCACAGCACATCATCATGATTATTCTCACTTACTGTAATTTATTTCATAACATGAATAATAGATGAAGGGATAAAAGCAAGCTCTTGTGTCCACACAGGTGCGACTAGCTGCTGCTGGAGACATGGCCAACCTGATCATGGGCAGGAGCTCTGCTGGCTGGAGGTGAGTGAATTCTACTTAAAGCTTGAGTTATTTAACACCATGGTTACTTGCTGAATATAGCGTTTTTGATTGTATTTGACGCAATGGAGAGAGGCAGGTAAGATGGGTTGTGTGCAATACAAGGAGATGACATTCGGCACAGGTCTTCAGTACAGTACGTCTCCTTCTGTGTGTTTACCACAGGTACCAGGGCACAGAGCGAGGTATCCAGGCCTACTATAAGCCCTCTTCCAGCCCGTCTGTCCATGGCTTCCTGGGGGCCGGGGAGCTGAGCAGACCCCTGGCCAGCCTGTGGAATATGGTCCGACAGCCATCCAAGGCCAACCTGTACCACCAGTCCATCCGCTCTGCCTGGACCCGACCACTAGATGACAGCACTCAGCTGGGTGAGCTAACACACCTGTCTGGCTGGCTGGCTGGCTGGCAGGCAGTCTGCCTGCCTGCCTTGGGAATATATCACAGAGAAGATTGTGTGCACATCTCAATGCCTATATTCAGGCCAGGTGCTGGATGTCAGGCATCAAGGCAAAACATCAGAAAAAAGAGGAAACATCCGCACACTTGTTTCATAGCTCCGAGACTTACTTTATTAATATGACAACAAATTGCAACGTTTCGACCCTCTAGGTCTTCATCAGGCAAATATCATGGGAATATAGCCTGTAGTTCCATAGCATCATTAATACATTCACTTAAAGGATGGCATTCTCTTACTGAACCATACCTATCTATAGACTCTCATTTATCACTGGTGAATAGCACCTCAACATACTCACAGTTTCAATGCCACATGCTATATATGACGTAATCTATGGTCTAATCTAATTTTGCCAACCCCCCAATGCACGCCTTATATCTGTATTATTCTTGTGCAGTGTGCTTTCTTTTTGTCTTTTTTATGTATAGTTTAATACATCATTCTTGATGTAACTGACCTTAAAGTGATACCAAAGGCAATTTTCCAACTCACAATGTCCTCTATTTTGTTTTCAAATTTATTCTATATTCTGTTTAATGCTCCTTTTTTTTTTAACATGTTTTGCTTCTACTGCCCCTTTTGTTTGAAATTGTATGACTGTCTGCCTGTCTAACTCTTCCACCCTCTGTCTGTCTGCCTCTCTCTGTGTCCTTGTTCAGTCTACCTATTGACAGACCCGTCTGTCTGTCACCTCAGCCAGCCGCGGGATTTCTGCTGCATCAGCGTCGAGTCCAAGCAGGTCAGTACGGCACAGTGCAGTCCGGCCACAACAATCATCCCCTAGCACCAAAAACATAATTACAGGCAGCCCGTCAGTCATTGTGTCTGTGGTTCAGTGAGCTTCCGTTGAATGACATCAAGTGGCAAGGTCACATGGCAATAAAAGAGTTTCTTTATAGTCTGGCATGAAACCAGGAAGTACGTTGTCAGCATGAATTTAGTAGTGCTTTTGTAATCGATGCCTATTTTACAGCAAGTATGACAGCAAAGTCCTCAGTGTGGCAAAAAGAAAATCTGTAGTTAACTTTTAACCATATGAAGACTAATGTCCTGGTTTTGGGCACGTCATGAAGATAGAAGAAAACAAAATACATAGATGAACATTTAACAAATATAGCAGATCTTCAAGCTCAAATGCATCGCACCATGACACGCTGTGGGCTTGTTGATCGGATATCTTTTGCAATTTAACATATACAGTGGTATGTGGTATGTACATGGTATATAACATAGGGTTTATTTGTTTAAGTGCAGCTCTCCTTACGGTAATTGAATCATATATTGAGACAGAGGAAAGCTGAGACAGAGTGTACAATTGCCTCTTGGCCAAGCAGTAGAGGGCACACTCTCCACTGTTAACTTGTATACGTGCATGTACCTCCTCCCCTCTCCCCACAGGCTGGCCTGTGTGTGCTGGCCATGCAGTCTGTGTTTGAGGAGTCTCTTCCTCGTCCCAGTGTGGATGCCGTGCGAGGGGAGATGATGCCCAGCGCCTGGGTCCTTCAACCTGTCAGACGGAATGGGCAGGAGGTGGTCCGCGTCATCTGCCTGCTGCAGGTGAGCTTATGCTTAACAGATGGTCGGCTGTCTGAAATGCATTGGCGAAAGTATATGACTAATCCCCACAGCTGTAACTGTAATTACACCACATAATGGTGTACTGGCAGTCCACCTGTTCTGCTCCTCTCCTATGATGCGTCATGGTGAGGGTGTGAGGCTGCATATTTGTATTTACTGTATATATTGTGTAGCATCGCTGTTGGGCGGAAACCTTATATGTCCAAAACCATTTATTTTAAGGTAAAATTATTAGAACCAGTTTTCCACTCACAAGCTCTTGTAAATTATATGTAATACATTTTCATATTGTCAATAAAGAATTTAAATCACTCTCCTTCTCTTCTCTCCTCACAACCATGAAGATGGATGTAGGAACTCCATCTTTTCCTCAGAGACTGTTGCAGACTGTGGCTCGAAGGCAAGCAGCTGTCATCGCTGATCTTGATGCTGCCCTTGCCCAGTAGAACCACCGGACACATGAAGACACATGTAGCAGTGAGCACTTCTTAGACAAACTGTCCCTGCCCTGGGATGGTCTATAGTTGAATTTGCACCTGAATGATTTTACTTGACTTTCTTTTATTCAAAAGCACTGATGTTGATATAAGATACAATGTATCAAGCAGCTTTTTATACAAGGTTATTATTATTATTATTTTTATCATAACTGTAAATATAAAGCGTGTAACTATATTTACATGTTTGTGCATTGATGTATGTGAATCCATTTCACCATTGTAAAGCTGTTTTACCAAAGATGTATGTGACTCATTTTAGGGCTTCTGAGGCATGGCCCACTCAGCACAACTAGTGCTACTGCACATTGCATTCACCTTTAGACTACGCTACACTGTGAAATCTTGAGTGTTCATTCTACTCTGAGAGTGTAACATACAGGTCCATTTGGTTCCATTTGTACACACTCGAGTTATACATGGATAAATGAACACTGAGGATTTTGCTGTGTATAGTTAGGATGTCCGTCCAGTCCTGTAAAGCTCTCCTGTTCACATACTGTAATCAATTCACTTATTCAGTGAAATAACTTGTGAAGTAGTATTTATTAGCACAAATCTGACAGAAGTGCACATGGTATTTATGTCCATAGGGTTTGCCACACATCACAGGAGGGGTAATTTGGCAGTCTGATAAAGTTATTGTGGAGTCTATTGATAATGATCCTGATTCCTGATGCAGTAAAACCCCACACAGTAATTTACTCTTACCCTTACGGTTCCTGTGTGAGACCTCCTCCAACCACTGAATGCAGTCGTGGTAGTGATATAATGTATTAACATACTGTACCATACAGATTGGATAGTTTTATTCACACACTAGTGATTGTAGCTTTAAAACAAACTCGATGAAGGGTTCTTTACCACCACCATTTAAGGCAGTGTGACACCTTCCATTTGTATTCTTGTCCCTCGGCACTGCTTGTTTCTTAGCACTCAACGGCCCTCTGTCTGCAGAATATATTCTATGAAATGTGCTCTGTTGCAACAGAGGGAAACTAATATGTAGAATTGTGTAGAAGAGTGTCATTCCACAACCCTCTGGGTCCAATTTGGGAGTGTTTTGTGGGTTATTTGCAGCATGGCTCTGTATCGGCCAGCCAGAAATGGGTCTGTCTGTGAGTCCGTCTGTCCAGTTGTGTAGGAGACCAGCCATAAATGGGTCTGTCTGTGCGTCTGTCCAGTGTTAGTCTCGAGAACCACTGGATCAATCAGCGGCAAGTCATATATTTAATATGTTTCGGAAATTGTTCATTTTTATTTTATAATGATTGCAAGTCAATAGCGGTCAGATAGGGCTGAATCCTTGCCAAAATATGGAGTCATACTTCATAGGTACGTCATAGTTAACTAAATCTATGGACTAGCCACATGAAGTCTGAGATCTACCTGGAAACGATGCGATAAGACTGTATTTACATAATGCTCACTGCAGGGCCGTGATTTGGTGTCCTGCAGGGGATGGTAATTGCCACCCCCTAGCTTTCGTATTTAACCTCAAATTCAGTTCTGTTATCCATATATTCTCCTAATGAACGTTTATGTAGATTAATCTAGACTCATCTCATTCCACGACCGTCCATCTACATAAACACGTGTTTTATCGTCTGCAACACTACATTAGCCACTTACACCTTGGCCCCCCTTTGGGTATGCCATTATAGACATTAAAAAAAAACAGACAATCTAAAAGCTCACAACGTGATGCGTTGTTAGTTTGTAGATTAATTTGGAGGTTAGCTATGTCATTGTGGAATGACACTCTTCATAATTACCTTAGAACTGCAAGGTACCCCTCAGGGGCCTCTGTATAAGCTGAATACGGTCTTGTGTTCTCATGATTATGAAGTCTGTAATATTTATTGTTATTGTGATTTTAGTTTTTTATTGTCATAATTATGTCTGATTGTTTTTTTAAATTTGCAGCAGAGATTACATTACTCCTTCCCCCATGCAGCTGTTACCTGCACAGTACGGCTCATGCATGCAGCATTTCTGGTGAAACACTAAGTTGTTTGTACAGTACAATATTGACACTGTGCAGAAGCTGATCAAAGACCTGACTGACTGTCCTCAAGACTTCAGTGTGTTTTGCGTGCATCCAGAGCTTAAGCCATATTATTTACTGCAGTATGAAGGCTGCAGCAGCACTGCTCATAGTTTGTGAGTGATGGAGACTCCCCGGGGAACCAAAGAAGATGCAACAAAAAGACGAAGGTTCGATTCCCCCAGGCTAGAGTATGAAGGAGCCTTTTTCTTTTCATATTTTATTTTTTTATTTTACTATTTTTGTATCAGAATTTGTATAGGCCACGTGCTTATTTCACCCTGTACAAAGTGTTATTTATGTTTTTTTTAATCTATTGGTAATATTATCTAAAATGTATTTTATTACATAACTGTCTCTATTACTAATATGCAAGTTAGCCATTATGCTTGTTATTTTTTTAAATACACTTGACTTTTTGAAATGACTTTTATGTGCAGTCATTTTTTTGCTCTCTCTCTCTCTCTCTCTCTCTCTCTCTCTCTCTCTCT
>OOFJ01102453.1:0-17440 GCA_900323375.1 Benthosema glaciale
GGCGTGCCAGATTGATTTCAGCCGTCAGATTTATCATTGCAAGGAACAAAATTAGTCAAGGATCAGCTGCGTACACTCGCTTCATAAATGCCGTGGTGATGTGACTCTACCCCTAAACCCACGCTGGATTTTAAGCCAAAATTTACACCACATTGATAAATGAGGGCCTTAGAGGTTATAAATTTAGGAGTCGGGGTTCAAGATACATGTTATCCTGATTTATACTTGGTTTTGACACAACGTGTCGCAGTGAGCTTGTTGATCTGGTATTTTTCAGCTATTGCATTCTAAAATGTTGAAGTCCTCACATGTAGGTGTGTGTGTGTGTGCGTGCGTGCGTGCGTGCGTGTGAGCGTGTGTGTGCATTTCCTGCCAACAAAAACTTCCTGTGCTCAGTCAGTGGTGATGGTACTGGCTGCACTTTCCATTGCAGTGACCCAGCCAGTGGGAGGCAGCCAAACGGCACACATTAAACCTCATTTATACCCCTGTGGTACAACTGCAACGTGCCGTGTTGTAGATCAGTTGTTGTTTTTTGGCAAGCGACACCCTCACACGATGGGAGAATTAATTAAGCTTCTGTGCTCATTGTCCGGCCATTCATATTCACAGCCAAAATAGCCTCGCCATGTGGGAATTATTGTACAGCCACACAAAACCAGCCTTAACCATTTAGAACACGATACTTGGATCACCGGAGTCACCTCACAGGGCTCTAGTCTAGACTAGTGGTTATTTTGTGTACGCTCGACATGAAATAGATTTGCTGAAAATAGCCGATCCAGGCAGAAGTTCACAACGCAGCCTGTTGCGTCGCGAGGCGTTGCGCATTGCATTTTAAATCAGACATGCCGCCCCTTCCTATATAAACCCAATGTAACTTCAAACCCCACATTTCTTTGGGAGAAAATGAAAAAAGTTAAAATACAGCAATACACCAATATCTGAGTATCCACCTCTTCCATTTTCTACCTGAAGTCCAGCTAAGTCTCATCTGGGTTCCATTTCCTCACTAAAGACCATATCTTCGTTATGCCGTCTGCTTTCCACACTGCAGTGCCTAGTGTCTAGTGCAGTGTTTCCCAATTTTTTATGTCATCTGTAAATGTAAACTTTTGGGGTTTTCTATATTTGGTTTTTGAAATTTCACAAAATTGTCAAAATATTACAATCTAAGAATTGTAGAAAAACATATATGGCACAATTTAATACATTTGGCTATTTTGTACTAGTTTTGGTCCCGGGGAAGACATACAATTTTTTCTTTTGCGTCTCCGAGCTAAAACGTTTGGGAAGCACTTTGTTATTAGCCTCGAGTTGCGATACTAATATCACTGCGCTGCAATATGCAGGCAGATTAGGTCTGGCCGCGCCAGGCTACTTTGTTATGCCGTCTCCTTTTCACACAGCCATGCTGCTTGCACTAAAAACTAAATTGGCGGGCACCACAGTCTAGTGCATTCATTCAGCAGTGAAATGAAAGCCCCCAAGACCAAGTCTAATCCTACAGTTCTACTCAGATGGATGACTTCCAAAAGGACCCACTTCACCCTAACACTGTGGTGGATGTAACTAAATACATTTATTTGAGTATTGTACTCAACCTCTTAACCTTTTTTTTTTCTAAATGAATGTGCTATACTTGATCATCGGCGGTGGATCAGGGGTAGAGTGGCCGGATGGTAACCGCAAGGTTGCCAGTTTGAACCCGGGCTCCCCCAGAGTAAGTGTTGAAGTGTCCTTGAGCAAGACACTGAACCATAAATTGGACAGCGCCATCCAATTAGCCTATTGATCACACCTAGATCTTCATTTATGGAGCTGGCCTGTTATGACATCGCAATGTGTTCTGACATCTGCATAGACTCCATGTCTATTTTCACTATTTTTATTTTTGCGACCGGAGGTCGCAGTTAACTATGAAACCTTGCGTTTTTGACACCTAACTCAAATCCCCGTTGCTCACCCCAGGCAAGCCCCCAGGTCATTGTGACATCACATAACACAGCCCCCTGGTCACCTCAGGCAAGACCCAGGTGCCCAGGTCATCGTGACATCATGTGACATCAGTCCCCATATACAGTATGGTGCCCAGGTCATTGTGATTTATTGGTCAAAGTTCATCCCATGCCAAAGCGACCGGACTTGCCTAGCAGTCTGCCGTCACCCAGGCGGATGCGTTGCACACACTGATCTGCCCCAGCAGAATTAAGGCCCGGCTCTGCCTGGGCCCTCATCAATCTCTGTACATTCAATACACTGCCCCCAGTGCCACCCTTAGATCTCCATATATGGAACTGACCTGTTCTGACATTCCATATCTTGATCTGACCTCATCACACCCTGTACACTCAAGATACGCTCCATATATGGCCAACGCACGCAAGGTTCTTTCTCGCCCTCAGGCGTCTTACTGGTATTTGATGGAAATGTCGACATTCTAATACAACAAATCAAATACTCGTCATTTGATTTTGAAAGAGCAACGTTCACTTGTCCTGTAGTTGTACATGAGACTTGAGAGTGATCTAGCCTACTTTGACTCAAGTACTGGAGTCATGAGTACTGAGTAATGAGAAACACAGTTTGGGGTAAACGCTGCCGTTGAAAATGAATGGTAGCCTGTAGCTTTGTAGCTGCCAGTGTTGAACGCAGCATAAGACATGTGAGTAATGTCTATGAGTGTGAGTAATACAAAAATGTCTTACTTAAGTAAAAGCATCAATACCACAATGAAAAAAGTATACAAAAATGTATTTAAAGTAATAATAATACATACAATTTATATAGCGCTTTTCAAGGTACCCAAATTCGCTTTACAAAACAGAAATAAAAACAGTTTTTTTATTAAATAAACTAGATTAAAAGGTTAAAAAGGTTAAAAACAGAGGTCAAACAGGAAGTGGTGGTGGGGGTTATGTAGGGAAGGCCAGTCTGAAGAAGTACTAAAAGTAAAAGTACTCATTGTGAAGAATGTCCCATTTCAAGTTTTCAAAATGTATAAAAGTCTTTTGAAAATAGCCGTTATGTGCATGCAGATCGGCTATTTTCAGATAGCCTACAGTAAGTATAGTACATGAGACATAAGTGGTTAATTTTTGTTTTGTAATAATAATTCAAATCTACAAAGTAACTAGAACTTAAGTTTTCAAATAATTGTAGTGGAGTGAAACATACAGTATTTGCCTCAGAGATGTAACTAGTAAGACTTAAAAGTTGGAAAATTGGAAATACTCCAGTATTAGTAAAATGTTTTAATTAAGTACCGTACTCGAGTACATGTATTTTACGTACGTTACTTTCCACCACAGCTCTTTATCCAGATGGGTAATGACAGAGAGCATCATCATCGTCATCAGATCCACATGGTCCCTTAGCTTGTCAACACCATCCACCATGAGGGAACACGTCTGCTTATTATAGGAGGACGTCGTCAAAGGAACATTGGCTTTGACTTCTGGGGCCGAAAACATCCAAATCTCTTTACCCACATGAACCCTAGCGTGCACGTTTAATGGCAGACCTACAAGCTCATGTGGATCTGCTATTTTGGTGCTGCTATATTTTCTGCACGTGACAAAGTCCTAAGACAAAAGTATATAAATTGGCGTTCAATGGCATTGTTGGAGAACAGAGCCACCAATGCAATGCATCCGGACGGGTTCATGAAACAACTTGGGGATTAATTCCATGGTCAAATCGAACGATACAGTATCATAGAGATATTGCAACAGAGGTTCCCAAATCCCAATAGGGTTTACCGTATTTGTGAATGGTTTATGGCCAAAATACATTTATGATCTTGTGCGATATGATGAACCAGAACCATCCAGATCTCTCAGGTCATCTGTCCCTAAAACCAAACATTAATGTGCGGACATGCACTACATATCTGGAACAAACTCCCAGAAAATTACATGTCTGCTGCCACTCTTATTTCTTTTAAACACAACTAACTAAAGACCCTTTCTGTATGCTGCTGCCTTTGATTGAGTTATCTTAATTTTTTCTTTCTCTTCTGCACTGTAATTGATTTTGCAATGCCTTACATTGTTGTTGAAATGGGCTATACAGATAAAATTGCCTTGCCGGCCTTGCCATTAAAAAACGAAAGAAAATAACGAAAATAGCATTGCGACGCGATGTTGTACATAGATCGGTTATTTTCTCTATTTTTGCACGCCACCATAGTACAACAAAGTATATGGCAGGCTTTTAAGGCTGACATTGAAGCACTAGAAGCCATTAGACTGAGTATTTAGAGCACTATAAAATCCATCACTTCCACACAAAGGATCCATTTTATAATCCTCACAACAAGGCCTTACAGGATGTTATACTGTATGTGTGTCACTCACTGGCATGGCATATCTGGATCGGCTTACACTGATACAGATGGCAGCGCACGCACGCACGCAAGCACGCGGCCATCTGAGGGGGGGATGCTGTGGAGCATGGGTGTTCAACAGGCGGTCCAGGACCCCTAGGGTGTCCTCAATAGTTACTACAGAGACAAATCCTTTTGTGATATAGGGCCTTATTTTGTGTGAGTGAGTTATTATTATTAACCACTTGTACCCTAGCTACCCTGTTCTGGAGCATTCGCCAAAAGAAATGCTGATCTACAAACGCAAAATGTGACACATTTTGAGCTTGTAGATATGTTTTGGCAAGGAGGTTGGTGTGTAGACTGTAGAGGACAACAAGAGCAGACCAAGGACAGAGCCAACGGTGATGTTTACTAGTGGTCGTCAAGTCATAAAGAAAGCATGAATTTAAACAGCATCGACGGTACTGCTGTCAAACAAGCATATATATGAAGCCATCTATGCGGTTAGACCATAGATTACGTACATTTCTCCAAAGTTGCGTTGCGTGCCAATGAACAGCTGTAGTTTCTCTCTACCACATGTGAACCCGACTGTTTTGGTTTTATGCCAGCAAATTCCTAAAAGGGTTTCCTACATCTTAACCACTGTCAACCTGACATCATAGGCAAACATTTGTGCCTATGATATACACATATACAAGACAAGTTCAGTTGAAAGCTTGCAGATCAGCTTTTATTTTTTTTGTGGTACAACAAATCCCCTTTGATGATATCACTGGTACGCAGGTTTGGTGGTTTCTGCAACTGGCCACACTCCACAGGCCACCAAAGAGACAGTGGAGTGAGTGGACAGAAATGGTGTCATCTAATAATAAGCAGCAGTAGTGACCAATTATAAGAAAATGTTGAAAATGGAATGAAGTGGTCTATATACAGGTCAGTGGTTCTTTCTTTCTCTTTTTAGGTTTTTTATAAAATAATAAGTGCATGAGGAGTGAGCGGGTCGCTTCTTATTCACCTGACACAGGCTGACAGTGGGGCGTTGGGTTTTCCCAGTAGAACAATTTACTATTTAGGCATTTAGCAGACGCTCTTAATCCAGAGCGACTTACATAAGCATAAACAAAATACAAGCATGGTAATACATCATATACATACAAAGTAGTTAATGTGAATCAACCATAAGCTAAGAACATCACAGTAGAAAAGACTAAACAGGCTTACTTATACTATGCATATATATTACTAACAGTGCTATGTTTACATGAAATGCTATAGGACTACATAAATTGCCATCTAAGATACATAAGTCTGTAGGAGGTCAAGGCTAGGGCAATTTCCGCTGCAAATACTATGGGCCAAGATGGAGTCTGAAGAGGTGCGTTTTCAGACTGCGGCGGAAGATTGGGAGCGAATCTGCAGTTCTGACTGCAATGGGGAGTGCGTTCCAAAGAACGGAGCGTCGTAGCGCGGTAGGGGGCACGGGAGAACATGCAAACGCCAAGCTGTAAACAAACAAGAGAAGGTCGCACACCAGTGTTGGTGAGGTCCTGCTGGCCTTGGTAAATAAATATAGATGGTAAAGAAAAAGGGGGTCCGTAGTATTAGTCCGATGTCCCAATTCTGACACCCATAAATTTGACTATACCCAATATTCTGTCCGTAGAGCCCCATACTAACCATATTCCCAAAGTATTAACCGGCCACGCAGTCGGACTAACTTCTGCATGCTGCATACTCATAGCCACTGCTTGATGCTTTATTTGAAAAGAAACCAACGTTTCAACCTAGCAAGGTCTTCTTCAGGGAATGGCAGCCTTCAAAGTATGGGCGCTGATGACCCAGAGGAGAGAACGCGTGCCTGGCGGGAATCGAACCCGGAACCTTTTAGCTGTGAATTGACGACAGCGGCGCCACTGACTACGCTACCATAGATAAAGGGTATTTAGCTGAGGACCTCCTGGAACCCCTCCTCCAAGGACCCCTGGTAGTCACCAGACCCCACTTTGAGAACCACTGCTTTAAGTGGCATGTGACAGAAGTGGCACAGGAATCTCGATGTGGAGGGATTTCTGTTTAAACTTTATCATTGTGCTCAACTTAGTGGACAGCCCAATGCTTTGTGGACAACAGCCCAATGCTAACATGATCTACGGTCCAAACCACGGTCAGAACCTGGAAACGAATGCAGCATGTAATCTAGCGGGTCGTCCCCATAAGTAAATGCAGCCCGTGTAGCCAGCTGAACATTCTCATGTGGGAGGAAGATCAAAGAGAGTTGCTGGGAATTATAATGCTACTATGACATCACACTGAAACTCCCCATATTCATCACATCTCGGGGTGCAACAAGTTAATCAAACTAATCTATTTAATCAATTATTTAAAGAAAATCTATCAATTAATAACATAATCGATTAATAATCGCAGACGATCTACGATTTCACTCTTTTTGCACAACACAGTTTGTGGGACAAAATATGAACTATAAGTATAAACGAACACGAGTAGTTAATCGATTGGTTTATTTCGTCTCTCAATTTATTTCTTGTATTTAGTATATTATTTTGCAATTATTTAACACAAATCTTCAATCTTTGTGCCAGGGTACAAAACATTTTCAGATGGGGGTCTGCAGCCAATACATTTGGGAGTTCTTGGTACGACCATATGGTTATTTATATATTATATGTATATAGAAATTGAAAATAATGTAAGTAATCAACAGAATGTTCACTATAAGAAGATAATGGATAGTAGTCACATCCCTACTGTAATCTATCATGCATATAAATAATTCTTCCCATGTGGAGCGAGTGTTTCTCACTTATAAAGATGAAAAGGCCGTTGCTGGTACTACTATGATATCACATTTTAATTAACTCCCCAATATTTATCAATCTCTAATCCACAATGGCATCTCTAATGGCCTTTTGGAAAAGCTCCCACTTACATGATATCACTGCTATGCAGACATTACAGATGTTAAAGCAATAAGCATTTACTCCATACTTCAAGCACAGACCTCACGGTGCGTATGTGTTCTCTCTCTGTGTGTGAGTGTGTGTGTGTGTGTGTGTGTGAGAGAGAGAGAGAGAGAGAGAGAGAGAGAGAGAGAGAGAGAGAAATGCTATACAAAAGTGAGACTGAAAATGGCAGATCTACAAGCTCACAACATGCGCTGTGAGGCTTTAGATCTGCTATTTTTGGTGGTTGTTTTCATATTTGTTGTGTGACATGATAGGCATTAAGTGGTTAATCATACCAATACATTTAGTTGATTACAAATAGTCTATTATTTCAAGAGATTCATTGGCACGGGCCTACAGTAGCCTATATAAAAAATAAAACCATAAGAGTAATGGACAGAATATTCGAACAAGGACAGGGTTGCGCAGCGCAGACAATAGACGCGTCTCACCGTTTCAGCACTCTTTCAGCAACCTTTCCCAGCAAGCCAAATTACGTCATGATGACGTCCCCCGGTGACGTTCAGGACTAGGCCGGATCACAGCCCATATGGGGAGGATCTTTACGTAATTTCCAGGACATCTTCACCAGTTGAAATAATATAGCTTATTCTGGGCCAGATCTGACTAGTTATGATATGACTTCAGTTGAACTGCCTCAAGAAACTAGTATCACACCAAGAATGCAGCATCAGTCTACACACTACCTTTACATTGGCACTATGATACCATGCAGGTAAGCAAGGAATCTAGGGGAGCCCGCTGGCCTAGCGGCCCAGGCACATTCCACACATAGGCGCATGCCTGACAGCGTGTCGCAGGTTTGAATCCCAATCACGACGACCTTTGCTGTGTGTCATTCCCAGTATCTCACTCTCTCCTTGTTTCCTGTCTCACTTCACATGTCCTATCAATAAAGACAGAAAAGCCCAAAACATATCTAAAAAAAAGCAAGGAATCTAGCATTATGTCTAAAGATGACATACTACTATCTAAATAACATTGTGCGTGCGTGCGCGCACATGCGGAGAGAGAGATGCCATGACAACTGGCTGAATCCTTTGACATGCTGACATAACCAGTCAGCCCACCACTCTCAGCAGATAATCCCTCCGCGCGCACACACACACACACACACGCACACGCACACGCAAATTAAAAGCCTCTAAAAGTGATACTACTTTGAGGGCAAATCATGTCATCTAATCGCGGACCATACCCTGAAAGTGTATAGGCTGGTTGATGTAAATAATGACATCACCATTATGAAATGTATTCTAATCCAAGTACTGTAGGGTTGTCATGTCACATAAACATAGGAGACACGCACACGTGATCGCGCGCACGCACACACGCACCAAATTGCTAAAATAGCAGATCTCACAGATCTGCAACCCCCGAAAGAAAGCATCAAAGATATAAGCAATATATAAGCTTGTAGATCTTTTACTTTTGATGCTTTTGTGTGATGCTGCAGTATGATCAAGTAGGGCGTTCATTTACGAAAAAACAAATATGGAAAAAAACAATAGTATGGAGATAAGAGGTTTCTGTCCGACAGCAATGATATAATATATTTATATGCATGCAGTAAATGTAATACTACATATAAATACAGATATCTGTGTGTCCTGCACGTTACTTCAGCAAGAAAGCGCCCAGCCTATACACTAGAAAAAGCCCTCCCATCCGACACATAATACAGGGAGCTGCTATTTTCGACCCAAATTATACGTCAGCCCTGAGCTCCCTGCGTTCGGCAGGCCTCCAAACACAAAGTACAATTGGCCTTCACTCCTCCTGATGCGAGACAGATGTTGCTACATAAACCAGACACAGTCAGTCAGGTCGGGTTTGGACTTCGCTGCACCACCGGTGTCGCGCACCCAAATTAGCCGACCACCACCAAGCACTGTGGCCAGTGTTGCCAGGTCTTTTGCGAGAGACATAAGCAACCAGGTCTTCATTCAAAACTAGTCCAAAAGCAGCAACTAGTCCACATAGAGCAATTTCAACTTGTATTGTGTATACAACCTGCATGCTATTTGAAAAGCACACCCACAAGCTCACACCCTGAGTTTGTAGATCAATGGGATATTTTCTAAAAACCTTGGAATTATTTAAAAAAAATGAATGTGAAATCTTTTATGAAACATTTTAACACTTTCACTGGCACATATTAATTGATTAATCCGCTCTGCCACTGTCTTTTCATTGCATGCTCCTATTTTGAAGGCCGTGAACCGGAAGTGAAAAAGGTCTATATAAAGTCTTACACAATCATTCTTTAATTTGCGGACTTTTTTTTTTATCTTTCGAGACGGGAACCCCTTTTGGGGTAGTTGTTCTTGTAATTTTTGAATATTTTCAGAAAACTTAGGTCAGGAAGGCATTTTTAGAATCAGCCACAGGTCTTAAATGGTTTAAGTCATTTTGCCGGTGACCCCCCTCTGTGCGTGTGCCACATGTTTAGCTCACAACATCTGGCAACACTGGTGAGTATAGTGTTTAATGAGGTCAGTTGATTCTGTGCCAAGTAACATACTGTAGGATTTCATATTAATAATCCCAGGGGGGTCAAATGAGTTGAAGACAGCCGACAGCAGAGCTGAGCACCAATGGAAGCATGAACACAAAAAATAGTAGGCCTACAAATAAACCACTAGTCTACATCCGTCATTCCCACCCACGGCCATCCCATAGAGTTATAAAGGATAGAGTGCAGATGGGACCAACAGCCCCGCCCCCTGCCATTCATTTCAAGAAGGAAGTTGCTCAGTGGCGTTTTGAAGCACCCAGACGAACGCTCTACATTGAGGGCTCCGTATTTGTGGATACGCAATGTATCCGCAAATGTGGAGCGCTCAGTGTTAAACCACAGCTGTGCAAGGTTTCCTAGTGCTACTGTATATGCACGGGCCCGCCTGCAGTTCCAGCTTTGACCAGTAGGCCCGACTACTTCAATGTTGGCCAGTCGTTCTGGGGGGGCTTGGGAAATTTTAAAAGTCATAGCAGTGCAAGTTCAGATCAATTGAGAACGCGGTTCCAGCCAGCCAGAGGTTATAGTATGAAAGGAAAAGGATGAAGCTAGAGTGTTTGTTCACTAAAGGGTATCCCCATTCCCCGTCTCTCCAACATTCTCCAATGGGTTCTCTCTTCGACAGGAGAGTAAGTACCCATTTTAGTCTTCCACTTACAATTTTGTCTGCTCATTTCTTTGTGTCATCACTTCCAATGTCACTTTGTTTATTCTTCCATCCAGTGTGAGCGCTCTCACATTTCGTAAGGTTCCATTGTACAATTGTAACCCACCTGAACATGTAGGCCTACTTTCTGTTTTAATAGCCGATATACAAGCTCACCACGTGCTATGCCACCAGCTTGTAATTACATTTTTTTTTTTTTAACATTTTTTTAAGTGAACACGGGTTAATTTTTCCCCCATTTCCTGAAGATTTGGAGGTTTCCTGACTGTGACGATAATATATCTCTCGCTCACACACACACACACACACACGCACGCACGCACGCACGCACGCACGCACGCACGCAGGCCTTCTTCAACCATCCACCCCATCAGGCACAAAAGGAGCTCCATTATGTCCGTTACAGGCTGTTGTAATGCTGCCTTCACACCACTTCTTACTGTCCAGGCCGCAAGGATTAGCTTGACAGCCATTGTTTACTGTCTGAGTCTGACCTACATGTCCTGTCCCACTGTCCCCCCCGGTGTCCCCTCCCCCTCATGGCTTCCTAGGGGCCATATGGACAAAGATTAGTGAAGCCCCCCACCCATTCCTGTGCAGGAATCTCAAGTCCATGCATGCATGCATACATGCATGTATGCATGTCCCAAATTCCACATGGCTGGAGAAAAATAAAATAAAATAAATAACATGTCACACTAGGGCTACAACTATATCAATTTAGTTCATAGCGATTATTCTACCGATCATATTTTTGATTAATCAAATAATTGAGAAAAGCATTAGGCCTACGTTTTTATATATCAACATATCAACCAACCACTTAACTTAGCATTATATTATGCTTAGTCGCACAACAGTGTACAAAGATATTGACTGTATATTGATTGGTTCTGCAGCAGATTTGAACTGGCAATTTCTGGGGTTGGGATGTGGAGGAACAGGGTTTAACATTGGAACCGTTTCCGAAACCAGGTTTTATCACATTATCAGAGCTGGTATGTGTGTGGCCTACTCTCTGAGAGTGTACAAATGGAACCAAGGGTCCATTTCAACTGTTCACTGCAAACTTATTTAGTCGTCTGGCCGGCAGGAGCCTGTCTCCTGTTTATGTAGCTTGAGGTGGCTTGAAAAAAAGTACAGTATACAAGTTCACAATGCGTCACATCCCAACATGTTGTGAGCTTGAAGATGTGCTTTTCCCACTACTTTTGTGTGACACTTGTATGATGATGAAGTAGGGCATCTTCCCCTTGTCCTAGGACTTCCGGGGGTCATTGGTGGGCTTTTTGTTTCTGCTGTGTTCTAGAAGACAACATGTCCACTAGTGTTATACATATTTAGCATAAAATTCCATCATCTTTGGCAATGGTTAGTCTACTTTTAATGTATCTGTATTCCTTCTATGGTCCATATTTTGCCTCATAGTCAGAGGAATATTATCAGAATAATGTCAAATCTGGGTATACATTTCTTACCAAGAAGTTGCTTCACCAATGTGTCTGTAAAGGTGTCTACTAACATAAAGGTGTCTACTAACAGTGTTTTTCATGCAAACCTAATGCTTGGAATGGGTTCAGAATCATGAAAAATCCCTAGTTTGACACATCACATGCTACTTAAAGTATAATGAAATTTAGAACATTTTGCCATATTGGTTGCTGATGGTACCCCAACTTTCAGCAGCTGTCAAAAAATCCTCTATAGGGTGGTTGAATAGAAACCAATGTTATTTATTCAGATTTTATTAATATCAGTAAGCCACATGTCACTCCGGAAGGGAAACAGCCCACCCCGAGAGATTGCAGAGATTTAGCCAAAATGGCTAATAGTAAGTTAATCATTTTTCACATATCCGTTTGCAGTAAATTGCATGGTAAAGTTAATATTTCATATGGTTCTATGTCAGATATACGGAGTGTTGTGATGTCAGAACAGGCCAGCTCCCTATATGGAGCATGGGCTCTGTCCAGAGCCCGGGCAAAGGTGTGGGTCTGACCGACTCAACACTGCACTCCCTGTGGGGGTGTGGAACACGTGTGTCGAATTTGAAGTCGTTGGGGCTAACGGTTCTTGAGTTGCGATACAGCCGTACACATACGTACATAGACGTGCAGAAACATGGTGCATTTATAGATAGATATGTTCGCTAAATGTCCATTTGAAAATGTGTGTTTCAAGTGACTTAAAGTAAATAAATGCTTGAATGAATTAAACTGTCTATGGGTGGGGCCATTTTTTCGCTTATTTTGCCTCAGTTCAGACCCAGACCAGGGTTTTTCCAAGGGATACTGTACACAGTAAATATACTGATTTGGGGTTTGCTTACAATTCCAAAAATACCCCCAACGGAGAGGGGACATAAAACACAAACCATGTTGCCACTACACAGTAACAGTACAGTACTACAATGCCATGATAGTTGAGCCTGTTTATCAAGCAGTCAGCTAGTTGTATAGTGGCTTGTGTTGTCAGCAGTTGGGTCATTCCTTCCATCGTATCTTCAGATGGGGTGGTTTGGTTGAAACTAAATGGTGGGTGTGTGTTTCCCCCCCACATTAAGCATGTGATTTTTAGGCATCTAAGATATGGTGTGTGGCAGTGGCCCGCAGATAGCATGGTGTCACTTGATTACAGTGCAGCGGTGAGGCAGCACTGCAGTGAAGTCCAAAAATGTCAATTGTTAACATGAGACATGCTTGTAAATAATTGCCACAATGGCTCTATGTTTAACATTGAAGTGTTGCATCCGGAATCGTTATAACTGTCCATAGTGATAAAACAATGTTCACAATAATCACATTGCAGAGATTTTAATTTATCGTGAAAGTGTCCTTACACTTATACACAGGACCTGAGTTGGCTCTGTACAATATTGTCAACAAAATTGTCATGTAATGTTCATATTATATCATCCCTACGTAGGTGACCACAGCCGTGCGGCTCATATGGAACCTGATGAAACATTTGTTGTCTTCCCAATACTTGGAAACAAGGTACACAAAGTCCTTTGTGCCTCAAGAAAGACAGCGTGCATGTTTGTTCTAAGTGGACATTATTACAGCAGTGAAAGCAGATAGCGAGGCTACACGCGTCTCTCGGAGGACAGCTATCAAGGTTTTTTTTTGTCAATTTCTGACAAGGTGCCAGCCGTTCCTTCCATCACGTCTTGTGAATAATTGAAGACATAGAGCACGGCGGTGCATACAGGCATTACGTGTTCCCGCTGTAATGCTGTGAAAGTATCTTCCAGCACTGGTGACTTATTGGCCGTGACTTACAGTAAAGTACCCTTCTCCACGTTGGCTGATCTACAAATCGGTGTTGTCATTGTCAGGCAGAAACCTCTTATCTTCATATTTTAAGATCTGAGGCCATTTTTTTCAACCCCTTCTAAATCAGTAGTTCTGACACTTCCAATATGTTTAAAAAATGTTTAAAAAATAGTGATGCACTGCAAGCTTGTACCGGTATATCTGCTAGTTTTGAATAGCCCAAATGTAAAATGACACAGAAGCTTTCCCAGTTTTAATGTGTTAAACTTTATGTGTGCAAGCTCAAAACACAAAAAGCTACTGTTTTGCACATGTGAGGTTTCACCCCGACAGAGATGATATGCATCAAATTAAAGAGCCCATTTGGCTCCCCAGTGATCAACTGTGCTAAGTGGGAAGGCTTGCTTACCGGTTATCTGATAGCTAAGATAGCTGTCAAAGCCTAAATATAAGATAATGCACGGTCATAGCCTAGTATAGAACAGGGTTCTTCAATTTTTTTTTCTTCTTTCAGGCCAAGGACCCCTTAGCTAAGAGACAGATGAGGCACTACACTATGAAATGGTGTTTTTTTTCTATTAATATGTTTCATGTGTCTTGCTCTTGCCTCGTCTCATCTGTCTGCATGGATGAAAATGGTGTATTGTTGTACAGCTTGTTCATTAGTGCTAAGGACCCTCTCGAAAATGAGATGATCCATCTCAAGGGGTTTATCATTCTAATAAAGGTACTCTATATTTAACCACTTAAACCCTCAATACAGAGTAAACTTGTTGTTTGGCTATATATTTGGCCTGCTCTTTTCTTTTTTCTTCTGACCACACATACGTGTGTCCTAGTATGAGCGAATAGGGGAAGGGGGTAAACGTCACGTGATTCTTTGTCTGACGCCACAAAAACTCAGATGCGTGTCTCAAAGAATATGATTATTGGCAGAATTGCAGAACGTTTTGAATATTTCACAGTCCTGTTTACATTTTCTTATATCATCTGTGATTATTGCTATTACCTGCACTACAATACTTACTTAATACTTAATAAACCCATAACATATAATGTGTAGCGGCGGTTCCCAAATGCAATTCCAATGGTAAGCTGTGTTGTTTTCACCCTATGAAGGAATGGCGGATGATTGTATGGTGTATACATCTTTATTCCCGTTTGTGTTATTATCTTCTAGGCTACTATTTATTTTCCCTGTATGATGTATCTGTAACTTCTGCTGCTGTGCTGTCTCTGGTGCATGAATTTCCCCTGCGGTAAGTCTGTCTATCTGCCTGCCTGTCTGTCTGTAAGAATGCACTGCCATAATATAAGATAATGCACTGTCATAGCACAGTACATTATAATGGACAGTCATAGCATAATAGCCTATACTATATAATGGCTCCATCTATATCATCAGCAATTATTCTATCAAAGTACATTTTTCTATTAGTCGAGGAAGACTAGGTGAGTAGTGAGTACTTCGCATCACGATTACTGACCTCGACTATGCAGGTGTCATGGCCCTAGACTAGGTCAGTGGTTTTCAATCAGTGGTCCTTGAGGGGGTTCCAGGTGGTCCCCAGCAGCTAAACAATGTAATGTTGGTAACTAAATTGATCCTTATAGATCTTTAAATCTTGAGTGTTGAATGAAACCAAATGGACCCTCACAGATCCATTTGGTTTCATTTTACACCCTCAAGAGTCATCTGCATTACTTAATTTACACAATTAGTGCATGTAAAGTAATTGTTATTTTGATCAACATTATTATCGTTAAGTTATCGTTCCTATGGTGCCACAACAATACAGCATGGAATTGTGGACAAAATCGTATCCAACGATAACGAAATATTAGATATCCGTGAAATATCAGTGGCTCAAATGCTGAATAATGAAAAATAATGGCCCTTCCTTGATATGAAAATGGTTGAAAACCACTGCTATAGGTGCCACATGGGCGGACCACATCGAAAATGTGCTCATCTACGCCGTAGAGACCTACCACGGGTCCCGGTCATAAAGTCAGAGAGAAAAGGAGGAGGCCGGCAGAGCACTGCGTGAGGCATCCGGAACTGGTAGTGAACAAAATGACCCATTCACAATACTGATTCCTCCTTGTGGTTTCCTGCCTGCATTGACTACAACGTGACGTATTTTACCATCCGCTCCAGACCGGTTCATAACACCAAAAGGGAATGCTGCCCAGTCTACCCTGTGGGAGCCAACCCAAGACACAGATACAGGAAAGGAAAGAGGCGAACCACCTATAGACGCAGCTAACAACACTTCAGAGCTCAAAGACTGTGATGCTAGACTGGAGTCAGTGGAGGGCAGAGATTCAGGGACCCAGAGTTTGGCCGGTCCTCACTCTCACAGAGTGGGGAAAGTAACTAAGTACAGTTACTCAAGTACTGTAGTAACTACAGTGCTTTTGCTTTACTGGAGTATTTCTATATTGCAGTATTGATACTTCTATACTTAGTATCTCCATTTTTCCCCCTTCCTTTTTTAATGCCCTACTTGGTTATACAAGTAGAACATCTACTCTACTTTTAAATGTGGTGGAATGTTTTTCTTTTAATAATAATGAAAAGGGAAAGGTTTTGGACATACAAGGTTTCAATATACTGTATATGTCCTCACAATATGACACGTGCTGAGCTTTTGAAAAGGTTTGACAACATAAAAAAAAATGTGTGAAAGAGCCAATACCTTACTTTGATACTGTAAGCAAAAATAATACAATATTAATCCAGTACGTTACTTTTAACGTGTAATTTCTACGCTGCTTCTACGTAGCCTGTTGCTATACTTCTACTTAGCGGAACATGAGAGTATGTATTTCCTCCACCACTGAGAATGCTCATTTATAAACGATGCACTTCTAGGAGATTAACCTTTGCCACCAAAATGTGGATCTAAGTTTTAAGCCCCTGTTCTGTTCCCACTAATGAAGACTTTAAAGTGCACTCTTATCCTATTACAAAACACTGCCCCTAGTGGTCATTCAACACGCCCATGCTCTGTTAGAGATGAAGGGAATTTTGACATTTCAGTGCAGCTGTTCTCAAAGCCAAGGGACCCCCAGGGTGCCTGAGAGGGTTACAGTGGGTCCCCAGCTAAATTAGGAACAGTTAATTATCTATTATCAATTATCTATTTGTTTCCCAGGCTATAAATCAATATCCAATGAGCTATACTTTGTGTATAAGAACAAAGGACAATTAAAATAGTTTCACACGTCTCTAAAACATTTTCATGTCAAGCACGCCAAATGATCATGTATTTGGCTGCAGTGCAGAGCCCCATCTGAAATAGTGTCAGGGACGCAACACATGATGTTCCCCCTTGGGACCCCTGGATCCCCCCCCCCCCGGGACCCCCAGCGTACCATTGTTGAAGACCCTCAGAGACCCACCGATGTATACAATGTCTAAAATAGGGCTTTAATTAATGAGTAGAAAAAAAAAACATTAAAGAAGAGGAAATATGGTGCTAGAAGATCTACACAAGATCTTTAGATTGGACTTATGGGTACAGACGGGTTCAGAGTGAGGCCGTGGGCTTATTTGTAATGCTCACTGTAAATCCTCTTGTTCTCAGAGAGAGCCACACAAAAGAAGCCACCGTCAAACACAAAGCCATCATTATGTCACCCCCCCCCCCCCCC
>OOFJ01102461.1:0-14196 GCA_900323375.1 Benthosema glaciale
CGCTCCGTTGACACCTGTGGTTCTGTATTCCCACAGGATCAGGACAAGGGGAAGTCCCAATCTCACTGATCGGTCTGAGGGGATGGTGAGCTGTGTAGCCGGGGCACAATTAAATATCTCAAGCAGTGCTTTGCTCTGCGTGTGTAGAGGGACCACCGACAGACCTGTTGAAACACCTGCGCCTCAAAGTTGCACTGCTGGAATATGACAGAAGATCTCAACCAGTTTTGCTGGTTGAGATTTACCTAAGTACCTATAATAATTTGTGTACCAAATGTATCTATGCCACAGGTTCTTAAACCTTTTCAGATCGAAACACAAAAGAGAAATTATCTCTCCCCAGAACCCTAAATTACAAAAATAGTCAAAGGTCTACATTATGAAATATGATTTTTTTTAAAGAATAGTCAAATAAATAGCCAAAATGGGTCCCAAACCTTTGTTTAGTTAACACTGGGGGCGCGTGAAGATACATTCTACCAGTCTTATAATTGCTCTTCAGCAGGCCCCCTTCCACGTGTGACTGGTTTACATCATTTACGTCTTTCTGTCAGTGTATTTTTCAGTTTTTCATCTTGACACAATTCATTTGAAAATCTACAGCAAGACTAACTAATACATCATGACCAATTGGTAAGATAATTAGAATTTGAATAATAAAATATTTCCTTTATTCCTTTAAGTGTGCACCTGTTTTAATTATTTGCGGGATAAAACCCTCATGGCTTATTCCTAAATGTTAAATAAATAAGTAATAATAATGTTCCACAAATATATTATGATGTTATAAATGGGGTGCAAAATAAGCACATTTCCATATTTCATATAACCATGGAAAAAGCCTCTCCTGCAATACACTGACATCTTATAATACTTCACAAATCTCATCATGCATTTTGACGTCGGTTCCTTCACTTTCAGAGTCATTTAAGTGCAGTTAGGTAATGATGCATTGACATTAATCTTTCCTTTCAATCGCGTACTCAGGCTATGCATCTCGGGGGGAGTTTAGGGAACCTCTTGACACGGCATTTCCTGTTCATTACCCAACCAGCTGTTCTTCCTAATGAGCCTAAAGGCAATCTCTCATTCTGAAACATATAGCCCTGTCGCTTGTGCAACTGGTGACGTATGGTCTGTCGACACAGTCAGGACCAGCCAAAAGAAAATGTTCTTTGTCACCACTAGTTTGCAGATATTTTTCTTTGATATTGCAGAAGCACAACTGGACCAGACAATAATGTAATACAGGTGTTTACCAACGAGATTAGGCGAGCCTAGTTCAGACGAAGCCTGGATACAGCTGTTCCGACTTCCCTCTTTTGATGTAATCTTGGTTCTGTTCTGGTGGCTGGCAGGACTGGTAAACTGGAAGTTGAGTTATTCTTTTGAAAATGAAATATTACGTTTTGACGTGAATGCATTTCTCATGTCTATCAGCCAACGATGAACTAACGAAGGGCGCTTGGTCTGTTCGACTTCACAGTCTTCACTGTTGTGTCAGTACAATTACCAAGACAGCCACATTTACAATTCTTCTAAAACAGAGGAGAGAGAGCATGAGAAGTTAAAATAATATAGATTCATGGAGGCATCAGAGTATGAAAAGGGGACCAATTAAAAAAAATTGACACCATTGGGAAAACAAATCGCAAGAGTGTACCAAATTAGTGCTTTCCAGAGCCACGTCTATGTTTTATCTATTGTTAAAGCGTGGCAAATTTCTGACCAGCTAATTGATGGGCCATTTCATTTGAAAAAAACAAAAACAAACAAAACTTGCCTTGTAAAATATTACATGCCCACACAATCGCTGGCTGTGGAAAAGCCTATTGGAGACGCATTATGTCTCCATTTTGAGTTTGCTGTGAAAGCAGAATAAAGACATAGGAAATTAGCCCAACGTTGTGTCTTTGCAGCAGGCTTATACTTAGCTATGGAAATCTATGGAAAGTCCTGTTTCCACAACGTTTCGCCCCAGCACCATGCCTACGTCGCACACAGTGCAGTGTGCGGGACTCCGCCTGGTGCATGTTCTCACTTGGTAGCAAGCTGAAAAGCTAAAAACATGGAAGCATAACCGTAACATGGAAAATTAATGTAAATAAATGTAATGAATGAACGCAACATAAATCCTACAAGAGACATCACATCACACGGAGTTGTAGCTCCGAGATAATATTTTTGATAATTCTTTGCAATGTCTATACCTATTTTTGTACAATAATTGAACCTACTGGCCATGCAGCATTCCTTTGTGAGCAGTACTTCCGTAGAGACAATTAAACACTATAATGGCGAGGAGCAAATTATAACAGCACAGTGTTTCATCTCTTGAGGATAAATCTAACTAATATCGGGCTGCATGTTATGCTATATAGTACTAACAGTGTATAAACCTTCATGTATCAGCAGTCTTATAGTTCGTGCACAACACTTGTTAAGAGCTAATCGCGTCAACAACAACAAAAAAAGAAAAACGCTCACTACTATATTTCTACATTCTTTTTCTCCCACTCCTATATTCTTTTGTAATAGGAACAACAATAATTCCCTTGAGACTGCTTACAGAAACAACATGAGCATTTGTTCCTCCCCGTCTGTACAACTTTAGTTCAAAGTCTGCATTGGGAATATCAATACCTGGGCAATTTATCTGTACACAGTCACACAAGTCTTGAATAATCATTCTGTTCCTGGCAGTGCTGCAGGTGTAGATTAGCTCCCACTCAGATTACAGCCCCATGAATCCTCACCGATACAGCATGTACCACAATGCCCAGTGAGTGAAACTGCTCACGGAGCGCCAGAGGAGAATTGCTCCCCTGATGTATCACATTAATATGTGATAAACAACCTTGCATTGCCAGATTACAATAAATAATTCACTGCCCTTCAGAGAATGTGATATGTGACTGCACAGATTATTTACTGCTTTGGAATTATTCTTTTAATCTAACAGAGGAAACTGCCAAGGTGAAGCCAACGTAAATAATTCATGGAATAAGTTTATTCTTATTCTTATATTTTGTTGTCTGCCCATTCCATGTCTGTCTGTTCTCTTTCGGTAAATGGATGAGGGACACTTGATTGTAGGCAAGGCAGTCTTTTGTTCTTGTCTTAATCCAGTTTTAGAGGAGCATTTGGTGTCATGAGAGGGTTAAATTTATAAAAGCTTGATACACAAAAATAATCCCAAGAAAATGAGCTAAGTGTGCACAAAATGTTGTTATTGTTTTTTTGTGCAATAGGCTAATCATCTTCACCGGATCCAGACATGGTGAAATAAAAATAAGCTATGTTAGGTAGCTAATAAGATAGCATTTATATGAACAAAAAAACATTGCATGGATGCACCTGGGACGTATCCTCATTGATGTATCCTGAGGTCAACGAGGTTTCGGGTCTGGCAACATCATACCCCTCACTCAGGTGACCCAGCCGGGGTGATCAAGTACCGACTTACGTCCCAGTAGCTACCCTCGATCAGTCCCATTAGGGAAAGATAGGGCCACACAAAATCCACCGCTCCCTAACTACTGTCAGTACTGGGTGGGCGATCCGGCGCATGGAGGGACTAGGCTCTGTGGTTTGACAGCTGTCCGGGACCCTCCTACATCTCACCAGGTCCACTCCTGCTCTTACCAGGCGCAGCCAGGACCTGTGCATTGCACCAGAATCCCAGCACCAGGCACTTCATCCAGGAGCGGCGGATTGAGCCGCAATGGTTCCGCAGGCTCCACCGGAGCCAACGGTGGAGCTGCAGGCCCCGCTTGCGGCTTGATTGGTCCTCCTAAAGGCCTTACCGTGGGCTGTTGGGCCTCCTCCTCACGGAAGACAAAGTCTGGGGCGCTAACCAATACTGCTCACCCGGGTGCCGTCTACATTCCGGCTGCCAACCATCTATCGGGTGGTCACCAGACTATACCTGGTTTAACTGGTTGTCACATAGTCTATTCCTATGAATCACAAAAACAACTAAGAACAAAAAAACATTGCATGGATGCACCTGGGACGTATCCTCAGTGAGGTCAACGGGGTTTCGGGACTGGCAACATCATACCCCTCACTCAGGTGACCCAGCTGGGGTGATCAAGTCCCAACTTACGTCCCAGTAGCTACCCACAATCAGTCCCATTGGGGAAAGACAGGGCCACACAAATCCACCGCTCCCGAACTACTCTGTCGGTACTGGGTGGCGATCCGGCACATGGAGGGACTAGGCTCTGTGGTTTGTTATGTAGCCAACTGTATCAATATAACTCATATTAGATATATTATATCTGTGGGAGGCACCAAATGCCTGCCCATGCACTCATTTCAATGAAATTCCCTGCCAGGAACGTGTGTTACTTTTTTTAATTATTATTAATTCTGAATGGTCTCGCTAATATCTACCGTAAAGCAGTGCTGCCCGTCGCTAGGCAACGCTTATCTCAGTGTATTTAACTTGCTGTAATGGCCGCGATTCTTCGCAGCGTTTTTCTCTGAATTGAGGCTCAGATTGAGGTGACTGAACAGAACATGGATCCTAGTGGCTCAATACTAAATCTTTGCTACCTTACGGTTACAATTCCAGTAAGATGCCCTGAGCTCACGTGCATGCATCCGCCTGGGTGACGGCAGACTGCTGGGCGAACGCTGGCACTTTGGCATGGGGTGTCAGATCAACATGGAATGAATTCTGTACTGGCGATATAATGGAGCGTGTTCTTGAGTGTGCAGGGTTTCATGAGGTCAGATCAACAGATGGAATGTCAGAACAAGTCGGCTCCATACAGTATACTAAGGGTGGCAGCAGGAGCAGTCTCTTGAGTGTACAGGGTTTGATGAGGGCCCAGGTAGGGCTGGGCCTTAATTTCCGGGCCTGTTGAGAACTCTAGTTTTCGCCGGCTGCTGGGCGCGGCTGCACTAATAACTATGGTGCGGGCCCGTCTAGAGTTTGGATGGACTATCAGTCAAAAGGGAGAGATCGAAGAGGAAGGACGGATGGGGAATTAAGGATCAACATATGGAATGTCAGAACAGGTCAGCTCCATATATGGAGATCTAAGGGTTTGAGGTCAGATGTAGAGTTGTTGGCCGGATCCATAAATGCTTCTGAAGACTTTTAAAGTTTGTTTAGACAGTGAATCCTGTTGGCAGGGAGCCACAGCACCAGAGTCAATGGCGGTGGGTTAGGAGTTTAAGTTGGAAGTACACCCTCTTTCTGGTTTTGGTATTCAACCTCATGAATAGAGCATGGACACTAGGGTTTGACGTCAAAGCATATGCAATAGTGCACCAAGCTTGCAGTAACAGGGTTCAAAAAACAGAATACACAGAAGAGAGAAATATTTGGAAAACCAATAGATGCTATGTGCTGTAGTTATTTTTCTCTTATTTCCTGTCTGGCTTTACATTTTAGCTGGAGACATTTTAAATGTAACTTATGCACAGAATCCAATAGAAATCAGTAGCAAGAAAGGGAAATAATTATGTAGTTGTACGTCACAATCTGAAAGCTTTGTTGCAGAAGCACAATGATCCAAGGCTGGATTGATAATGCAGGGCCTAGTTTGCTTGTTCTCATTCACCCCAGCATGTACTGCACAGTAATTACAGACAAGTGGAGTCACAGGCAGCTGAATTGTTATAGAAACCCAGTGTAACAAAAAAAAAAAACATAAAAAAATAAAAGCTGGAAAAAGTGATATTCATTTCCATAGACTTCCTTTCTATGCTAAGAACCAGAACCTAAAGAACGATATATGCTCATCCATGTTCTTATCACACAAGTTACAGCGTGTCTTGTAGCCTTTTTGCAACAGAGCTTAAATTGAACATAGATCTAGGCAGGTACTGTAGATGAAATCGAGCTCTCTGCCGTCACAATGCCTCTTGGCTGGATCTTATGTTCATCCCATAAATCTGTAAAGCAAAGCATCTTTACTGTTCCCTTTTTTATGTACAACCACCTGGGTTGTACTGTGCCTTGAGCTACCATGTTTTAGCTTCAGGAAACAGTGCTTCTATGTTTCACCTTTCAGATTGGGAGATTAGTGTGTAAACGCCTAAGGATTACAGACAATGCAACATCAGCACTTCTCCGTCTACATCCATTCACCTGCATACTGTAATGATTCCTCTTTTCTACAAGCACCTCCACAGAAAGACATTTGGAGATTGTTTTCAAAGGAACAGGAAAGAAGCTTGTCCTTCTGGTTGTTTTATCCCTGAAAGCAGCTGAAAAATCAACTCTAACGTATCCTCCTTTGAAACCTCTTCAGAGCCACATCCAAGTTCATTTCTTCAGGTTTTCGTATCCTTTTTCTCTGTAGCTTCTCACATATACGACCATATCATTGCAACCCTCATCCTTCCCTTGATGGCCAACTAATTGAGTTGCACAAATGTCCCTTCCCACCCTCATGGCAAGTAGAAAGTTCAGTATGAATATTAACATCTTCACACCTGGTGTTGGGTGGTTCAAAAGGTTCACACAGATTCAATTTAATTAACTCAGGCTGCAAATGTCATAAACTATAGGAAGCCTCCCTAATGACAACTAACAGGATGTTAAAGAAGACTATTTTTAGAGAACATTTTATTCTTGAGGTTGGTGAAATTGTACATTTATTTTCCTGGACTGTTGTAGGTTAACAGTTTTAATGCCGTCATTAAAGAATTGACTTCCAGAGCTTGCTGCCATGTTCTCACTAACCTTTGAAGAGCCACTGTGCCGGCCACCAAGTTGCTTGTCATGAAGATCCACTTGGTGTAATCCACCACGGTGTAATCGCTTGTCATAGTGTTCAAAAATACTGGCGATCGTAACAACAGAGCGGAGGAGGAAGCGCCCCGCACCGATCGTTTCACTTAACAATAAGTTATCTGCTCTATCATTTCAATGGTATTCTTCAATCATATCAGCAAAGTGCACAAACGGTGCACACAAACAGTGTGCACAGAATCTTGATTCTGACAATGACTTTTTCAAAGAAAGTTAATCATCTCTTCCAAGGCAAGATCATTCCCAACAAGTCTGTAAAAACCTTCCCATTATTTATTTTGTTAACACACATTGTTTTGTAAAGGCATTTGTGATACAATTATACACTAGTGCTAGGCATTAGAATACGGTAGATACAGTAGGTTAGCAGGGCAATATTCGCACAGTGACAAATGGAGCCAAACAAAGAGCAAACTCGGTTGCTGACCGCTCTTCCAAATCCATACTTTAACCACACAAGCAAATCCATGCAAAAAAACATAGTAACGGTGCATAACCGCGCTTTAAACAAATTAATTGCTGTAAACCACAAACCAATGCACGCGTCTCTGGCTGTTTGTGAAATGTACTGAGGTTATTGTCCTGCAAACAGATCCAAGTGCTACCATTGCAAAGCCATGCATTGCTCAACAAAACATGAACAACAGAAATGCACTGCATTCTGCATCTACACTTGCAGTGTACACCAGGGGTTCCCAAATTATTCCATGCCAAGAATCCCAAATATCCATAGCTTCTGCTTGTGCCAACCTATTGTGAAATGCCTAAAAATAAGCTTTTGTAAAGTTTTGTGTGCTTAAGAAATAAAAATAAAACTTTTAGAAATGTATTTACAATATTATAAAAATAGGGATGCCAGGTTGAAACACAATTAATTGTTATGCTACGCAACACGGAAGTAACACGGACTCGAAGACGTTTATAAATCACCGTCACTGACGCGTCAGCTGGCGAATCCTTGATATTTTCGACCATTTATTGCACCGTAAACTATAGTGCCCTTCATCAGACTCAGTTGGGAATTAGGCATCAGTCTTACATCAACATTTGGTAACCAAGCATGTTAAAACTGGACTTTCAGAGGCTTAAATCTGGCAAAACTGTGTTTGTATATTATCACACAGCAGTACATACATAGTTTTCTGAGACTGCAGTTGGTATTGTATTTCACTCAGATGCTTAGGGAATAAATGATTTCTGGATTTATTCACGCTCACACAGAGCCACGGAGGGCCGCAACATTTCAGGAGACAATTTGCTCATCTTTAAAAAGAAGAGAATGATCACATCTCCAAGGGCTTGACTCCTCACCTTACCCCTGAAAGTGATGACACAGGAATCTATGGAAAAATTCCAAATTCAGCATTTTTCTCACTGTAACTTGAATTTGTACAGGCGCCCTCAGAGTATGGCGATACAGCACCAACAGAGCCTCTATCTGTGATATCTATTTTTATTTATTATTTCTTCCTGCTGACATAATATGCATTCCAATGTTCCTTAGTGGACTGGCGGGTCAATGTTTTCGTTGAAACCAAGATGAGATGAAACCCTATAGAGCGTTGCAGTACAGCCCCCTTTCATGATTCCCCCATAGACATTTCAAAAAGTACTTATTTAAAGATCAGTAAGCCTCAAACAAAGCCAACTCGGATCGTGACAAATCATGACAACAAACACATTTATTTAGGGGGCCGAACAAATAATTAGAAAGGACAAAAAAAATGGCAGGGTTGTTGTTTTTCTTCTTTGTAATAATTTGTTGGTCCAAAAAGGCCAAAATATTGTGTTTGTTGTCATGATTTGTCACGATCCGAGTTGGCTTTGTTCAAGGCTTACAGAACTTTATATAAATACTTTTTGAAATAACTATGGGAAAAATAAACAGGGAATTATTTCCTGGGCCTGTCGTCGTCATGCATGAAAGGGGGCGGGACTGCGAAGCTCTATAATAACTGTTAGTATTATTATTAGTCAGGTTGCCATCTGTCTATATCTCAGATATCTTTCTGATGTTTGCAGGCAACTACGTGATACATTGTGTCATAGGACGTTTAGATATTCCATAATCTATACTGTTATAATTCTTGGATTCTTGGATTCCAGTATGTGGGAGTTTTAACTTCAACCCATAGGGGCACAAATGTGAAAAGTTCAACCGTATGTTTCAGAAACATAACATTGTATTACAGTCATGTTCAATTCATATTAGTGTAGTGTTAGTTTACATTATTTAAATGTAAATTCCACCCTAGGACCTACATTAGCAAGCTTAAAGATGGAGTGCTGTGATTCTTTTCCAGCCTAAAACATAATCATCAGGTATTATTAAGTGATTGCACCACTTAATCATTAATGAGCTTTGTGTGTCCGTCCCTGGATCCTGGGTCCCTGGGTCTGTCTGTCTGTCTGAGCATGAAAATTGTGTTCACGGTAACTCTGTCATTTCTCGACTGTTTCGAACTTCACACGGGTGTGATTATTATTTATTATACATTTTATTATATAAACAGGATTCTTTTTTTAAGGGACCAAGCAGTCCCTGGTGGGCGTGTTATGTGGACATGCCCACCAGTTTATGCCTGGTTTGAACTGAAGCCACACCCACAGCTGTTGTATGATAAAGGGAGGAGAGGTTAGGGGAGGGGATGATATTGTGATGTCACTATATGACTGTTTTTTTCATTGGCACATTTGACTGTAGAGGTTTGAGCCTCCAGGAATAAGCCCTAAATACAGCCATCATTGCACATAACAACCACACCAAGGGGTCTAATGAAGTACTGTCACCCCACACATGAAAAACAAAAAAATAAAAATAATCTTTTCAGCACATGCACTGACGTGTGACAAAAGTTATCCACTGCAACCTATGGTCAAGTCAGAAGCTATTCAAATGATGCCAAATCAATTACCCAAGGCTGAGTTTTTACTGGCACCAGCCTTATTTGACGCCACAGCTGCACACAACAATGCCTGATAATATCAACAAGTTTGAGGTCATACACTTGCAGACCTCCCTGCAGTGCAAATGATTTTAATCATCAAAGTTCAGAAAAAGATTCATACTGCAAACAGATCAATACTGCTTGCATGCCAGACCAAAAGTTTCCTGCTCTCTCTCTCTCTCGTAGTCCCTGCTAGGATAAGAAGCTGACGGCGCCGGCTATACAATCTTCAAGTACAAATACAGCTAAGCCGCTAAGCTGATGATTGGTGTGGGAACACAGTATGTAAGGGAATGACTTTGAGAAGAAGAAGAGAGGGCCCTGCTGATTTCTCAATTATTCTTCTTCCTCAGGCTTGAGGAAAGACAAAAAGCTAAACTGCATCTTTGACAGTCAACTGGGCCAGACCAAAACCCTTGCCCTGAGGTATTGTGGTCCAACAAAGACGGGTAATAGAGCTTGTTCCATGTGAGGGATGCTCACGCCGCGCTGAGCACAGAGCGAAAGGTTGGACATGGGAACAATGTGACATCTCCACACACTGACTATTTGATGCCGACCTTTTCTTTTTCACAGTGCATGGAAATGGATTGATGGGCAGGCACAATGTTTGTTTCTTTGTGAAATAAACAGGCAGGAGGATGCTTTGTATACAAGCTTTGCCTCAAATAAATATGCAGAGTGATGTCAGACACAGACCTACTTCAGTAACCATCTTTAGGCACACACAACACAAACCACTGAAAATGGGTTCAAGGGGGGAAAATACGACACCGACATAAACTTGCAATACCGTAATACACAGTAAATAGTGAGTGTTGATTCAACTCTGAAAGTTAAATGAACACGATTTTACTGTGAAATCTCCACAGTATATCCATTTCATAACCCAATGCATAAACATTTGAATGTTTTACTTCCCCCTCATCAACTGTCCTCTATACAGAAGAGAATCTGCTAGTAGGAATGTGCTGTGAACAATAAACATGAATTTCCAAATAATGTTTTAAACATAAATATTGGCAACATATTTCAGTAATAAGCACCAGCATTAGCATTAATATCGTGGTGATAAGTGGGTTAGCCTGGAATAGGAATGCAATCTCAGTGGTATACTATTTATGTTAAATACTTAATGGCACCGATAGTCCTCATGGGATACCTACTATATCATCATTCTGTAAGCTTGATTAATATGTGAAAGTAGGGAATAGAATTGATCCCTACAGTGAAGTCAACTGTGCATGTCACATTTGTTTGTAGAGCCCTATATAAACAATAAATATCTATCTATATACATACGTTTTTTGGAGATTGGAGTGGCTTATTGTCGGTATCGGCCGAGAACAAGTGTGTCCCCTTTTCAATGTGCTAGACCCCTTGGAGATGGATTACTTAAAGGATTTTTTGTATGAAATACTTGGTTGCAAATGTATTCATTGATTTCCCCCGAGGTGGGAGTTATACTCTGGTTTTGGTGAAATATTAAGTAGTTCCGGTCATTTTGTGGGGGGCACTGGGGCCACGCATTAAAAGTAAATTCATCCACAAAACTAGCGTCATTTGTATTGTTGACCTATTTCTACAAAAACTTCATTTTTTGCCCTTCACATGGAACTATGTTTTTTGTGTGAAACTCCATATCACTACGGCCACAAAATTGTTCCATGTGTCAGAAGGGTCAAAGTTGAACAAAATTGCACTAATATTTTAGAAATCGGTCAACAACTACCACCACGAGACTTGGGCAATCATACAGTTGCTAACACTATATTAATGGCAAGTGTTGCATACAAGTTAGGTTAAAAAAAGGTGAACTACCCCTTAACGCATCTTACTAAAGCCATTCTATTCCTGCACTGATTTGGCAGTGCCCATGGGATCAAACCCAGAACCATCGTGGTCCAAGGATGAGTGCTCTACCAACCATGTAATGAGTCTTCTTTTACTTTAAGTTCTCACACACGCCTACTCGCGTAATATCACCAGTAAGAGGCCCTGAGGGCGGGAAGCAACATCGCCCTTTACGCATCCGCCTGGGTGACAGACTGCTGGGCGAGTGCTGTCGCTTTGCCATGGGGGGTCAGATCAACATTTGGAATGAATTCTGTACTGGCCATATACTGTATAGAGCGTGACTTGAGTGCGTACAGGGTTTGATGAGGTCAGATCAACAAGAGTTGCCATATATGCAGATCTACTGTAGGTGATGATCTAGTGTTCTCCATGTATGGATATCCAGGGTTGGATGAGGACAGTGTCATGATCTTCATATATGGAGATGGCCATATACAGTATCAAGGTCAAGTACCTTGACCTTGATACTATGGTGGTGTGTCACGAGGCCTGATGTCATGAGGCGTGACCATATATGGAGGCATTAAGGGTCTCCATGATCTCACGTGATGTCACAAGGTCAGATCCATATATGGAGATCTAAGGGTCTCCATGATGTCACAAGGCATAATGGGATTGGCAACCATATATGTTGGTGTGACGGATGTGAGACACAGCAAACAAATAAAATAAATGTAAGAATGTGATCTTCTGGCTTGGGCTGTGGCTGAATGGTCCAGGCAGCCAGTAATCCAGCCTGACGGCGTGCCGTGATCTTCCATTGCTGTTTATACACTAGTATAAACACTAGTTCATGGGTCCATTAATGCAGTCACAGGCAGTAAGCCTGCTATGGGCGCATATAGATTGCAGAGAATTAATATGAATATTGTTTTTTCCACAATTTCACTGCTCCAAAATGTTTTGAGCAGATGTGAGGAACGATACCGTTCACATTCAAAGCTGCTGTACAACATCTACCTGTCATCTCCCTCTTATCTGTGAAGGGTGTAGAAGTTCTACCTCCTCCCCATGGAGCTCCTGTCTATTTTCAGTGATCTGGTTTCCAAGCCAGCAATCACATAATTAAGGCCCTTCATCATATTTATTAATCGTCACAGATTTGACAACCTGCAACTTTGTTGTACATCCCGCCCCCCCAAAATGCTTGCGCTGGATTTAGCAATATTATATTTATCTCACTTATTTCTAGTTTTTTTATAGGCGAAGAAGTTTTATTCACGTTTACTGTAGCCCTACAAGATTTCCTTCTTCACCAACAAACGTATGTTTTTTCATTACATTACCGGTATGGCGGTATGTGCTTTTCATTTACTGGTACTTTCATTGCACAAATGAGAAAATAAAATAACACAAAGAATGCCTTGCACAAACATGCACACTACTGTTGGCATAATCTCATATCTCAAGTTCTCAATAGTGGTATATTTCTTCTTGGTGTGGCTGTATCCGATTGCAAATTCAATTGCTCACTCTGAACTGATTTATATATGCTGTACCTCTGGTGGAGTCGGTGTCAAAGAGATTTATACATTGTTCTGTCAAAATAACTTGATGGACCAATGCTTTCCATCTGGTGTGTGGGTCATGGCACTGTGACCTTGTATAAAAGCGGTGTGGGTACATGACTGTCCCATTCGCAACTCGGTGTCGTTCTATAGCTAGGCTTTTTTATTCCACTGGAAAGCTTTGCACTCAGCCACAGTAGCTGTAAATGGATTACGTACAAGAGTGTGGCCAAATCCTTCATGCATAGTTCCCATCAGAGCAATACACTATAACCGTTCTCATTATTAAAAGTTTATAACATGCTATACAGTTGTCTATGGTCACCTTAAGAGCTTACATTCATTATTTAAGTTGTGCCTGGGAACAATATGAAGCCATACTTATCAGCTTTCCACCCTAAGTGATGTCGTGTCAATTTGATGTGCTCCAGATGTAAAATATTGAACTACTGTAAGCTTAGCTTTACTGGAAGTCCCCACCAGCCTGAGATCGGTGCATCTGTAATAGAATGATATCTCTGCATGATCTCTGCATGATACTTAACTGCATACGGTGCATAGTATTTCTACAGTGAAGAGAATTATATTTCTACATGATATTGAACTGCACACAGTGCATAGTATTTCTACAGTGAAGATACTTGACTAGTAATGTCTGTGAGATGGATCGATTGCTCATGCCTTCAGTTTGCCTGTAGGGGGAAACGCAGCACCGTCTCTCCATTCAATACAAAGCTATGAATGAGAGAAGACGTCTGCGTCTTTATTCACACTATTCTACACATTATTCTCCCCTGTTTCAGGTAAATGACGTGTGTAAATGTTATCAATGGATACATACTGTTTCATGCTAGTGTTGCACTCGGTTTCATGTGCTTTGATGAGGAAAGAACATTATTAGCACTTATATTGTTTACTCACTGTGAGTGACCACAAAATAAGCTAAGCTAAGCTAACGTCATGTCAGACTGCACGTCGCTGTTTGTGATGACGTCACTCACAGTAAAAAGGTTACGGTTGAAAAGAGTATTTTGAGAAGAAAGTAACTGAATGTTTGTATGCAGTATGCACAACTCTGAAGAAGTGGTGCACAGTTATAATTACTGTTATT
>OOFJ01102464.1:0-14916 GCA_900323375.1 Benthosema glaciale
TCTGTTTAGCCAGCTCCTTTTAGAACTGAATACAATTTATTAGAATGAGTCACCAATCAGCCAAACAGAATAATTGCAAGGCTATACAAATAGTCAACCGTCTCTTTTTTCTTTAAACTCTTTTTCTGCTGCATATTCCACATTATGTGTATAAAATATAAATGTATGTACTGTATATAAAAATGTAAGATGTACCATATAAAAGGCAGCCAACGATTAATATGTAATAGTACTATTTTTTACATAATAAAACAGACATGCCCATAATGAATCAACAAGAGAGGTCTCAAACTCACCGTATAAAATTCTCTTAGCCATTCACTTTGAATCTCTCCCACCTACAAAGAGACAGAAACATCATTTGTATTTCAGGGAATTCTCTTTGAAAAGCAATGCTTTTGCACACCTACAAGCGATAGGTGCGTAGGAGAAGGACAAACAGGTGCCCGACCAGCAATGTATCTGTCTATACCGCCTTCATCAGGCTATATTTATGGTAAAGACATGTCACAATCACACCAATGCAACTCCTTGCAACTCAACGTCATTCGGGATAATGGTTGCATGCAAATACTCGCAAATGTTTGGTTGCAAGGAGCAGGGTTTCCAAGTCTGCTTGTTTACCGCCAATGTTGGCTTGTTTTTTTCAGAGTCACAGGTTAAAAAATTTTGGGCTTGTTTTAAAAATTCGGTGGCTTGTTTTGAAAACTGGAACAAGCCATTCTTTTTTTTATCTAACCCATTGCTTTGGGGGAGTGTGAATCGCATTGAGTCACAGAATCAGTCTGGTGTCTCTACTAATTAAGCCCTGGCTAGTATGTGGGTATAATATAATAACAAATAGATGTGTAAATGTTTATTTAAGGGAGATTTGGCGTATTTCTCTAGCAAAGATGCCTTGACTTTGGCTTGTTTTTGGAGGTGGGTTGGCTTAGGCTATTTCTCTCATGAGAGTTGGCAAAGAGTTGTATGGCGAATCACAAGCTGAGCTTGTAGATCGGCTAATGTTAGGCCAAAGTTTTTATATTACGGTTTGTTGATTACTTTTGAAAAGGTCTTAAAAGTCCTTAAATTGCCACTTCCCCCCACCCCACACACCCCTTGCCAGGTGGACTGAAACCTGCTGAGCAGCAGTGGCTTTGCATACAGTATGTATTTGCATGCCAGAGTGGCCACTGTGTCCAGTATGAGACCTCATGTCATGGGTAATTCCGGTGTAGCTGACACAGACAACCTTTACAACACACGTGAGCAACAACAGCATCAGCCTCTCTAATAATAATGGATTGAAATTTATAGCACTTTTCTATGCACTATGCTTACTCAAAGCGCTTTACCATGGTCTATTCATTCATACATTGGGATGTGAAGCGGCAAACATCCAACACCAGCGACCTCACTTCCCACTTTCACACAGGGATGGTGGCATCCACTGGAGGCAAGGTGGGGTTCAGTGTCTTGCCCAAGGACACTTCAGCGTGTGGACAAGAGGAGCCAGGATTAGAACCGCCGACCCAGGGATCATTGGGCGACCTGCTCTACCTCCTGAGCCACAGCTGCCCCAACAGGTGCTCAATAAGACTGGAGTCATCCATCAAAACATTTTGGGATTGTTATTATTCTCACCGCCCTTCTTTTTTATTACACAGATCTACAAGTTCACAGCTCTTTGTGGGTCAACAATGAGCTTGTAGATCGGCTTTTTTTTCTAATAGCCAGTGTATGAAATAGGACTTCAGTGGTTAATCAGTAAACTCCATATCAACAACCAAAGAATTTCATCAAGATCTTCATCTAGGAAATTATACCACCATACATTATTTAGTTTGACTTAAAATCTGACTTGACTTAAAAGGAAAAAAATAGCCAATGTTCTTTTTGTTATCACATATACCCTTCCTTGTGTGGCAAAACCCAAAGATTAGTGTCTGAGAAGCAAGAGTGTGCATGCTTATCAGAGCCTACTCTAAAGTCATACACCTTCACATGCAAAAAAAAAAGTGGCTGAGGAACGCACATGTGGGCCAGTTAATGTGGCCCCCACCTTGGTAGCCACAGAAACATCTCTGCTTTTGCATGTGATGTGACAGACAAGAGTGCACTTTTCATTTCATTTCATATTTTTATATTAGATAATTGAGGAAAATTAAGATTCTTACATTTATTTATTTTAAACACAGCTTATCAACTAACCGGTTGATCGATCAATAAGGTTATAAATGATCAATCAATTCATGTATTAATCAATGACATCCCTATAACGTCATGTAGTTGATAGTGGGTGCAGCAGATCAACTTATGAAAGGCACGCCTCACTTCAAATGAGTGTGATTTCTTTACTGGGAGTATTTCCAATACATACACCACTTCAGCCCTATATACGTTGCCATGTGACACATTGTGAGCTTGTACAGAAACAGCAGCAGCAGCAGCAGCAGCAGCATCATCTGACCACCACAGCGGACAGCCTTACGGCCTCCGAGAGTGACACACAATACTGACTCAATCTGATTTCTTAAATACATGGCATGGCAGAGGAGTGGTCTTGGCCAGTTGCCACTTGCCACCCCCCTGAAACGTGAAAACTCTCCAGACAGGTTGGATCAATGGCACCGCTTGTTGCTCTTAGTCCTAGAGGTGTGACCCAGGATGGAGTCACACCTCTAGGACCTCTAATTTAATCCAAACCTTCAGAGAGCCTTGGGGTTCACTTTAAACAAAACAGCTGTCAAGACAGTGGCCAGTTGGTTGGTTGGCTGACATCACTCGTTTTAGTGCAGCATATGGGGGTTGCATAATAAGATCAACAATTTCAGTTTCACCCTTAATCAGGCTGTCCACAAAATATGGGGAATATGGTTTCTTTTGATACAAGTACTTTTATATTTGAATGTAAATACTTACTTTTACTTTTGTACTACATTGTGGTATTGGTACTTTTGCTTATACAAAATAAAAGGTGTACTTCTTCCTTCAGTGGTAACAATGGACCTGTGGGTCTCACAGAGGTAAATTAACTCTCAGGGTTAAATCTCAGGGAAATTAATTTACTCCCTTGTTTTTGCTGAACGTGGGATGCACATGGTTTGTTAAACTTCCAATGGTGTTGTGGGTGTTCGTTAGGTCAACTTCTATTTTGCTTTTTCGTTTCCCAACATTTGTAGTAATTACTGTGTTACTCATGTTCTGCATGGTTTTGCACTTCAGGAATCAAAGGATACACACACGTTACAACATGAGTGAGTGCATGCGCACGCACACACATGTGCTTGTGCATACACACTATAATGACACTGTGATCAGTGTAAGCACTGGGACATGTACATGTGTGATATTTTCATTGTAGAACAGTAAACAGTGACTATGGGTAGCATCCAGCCAGTAATGAAGACTACTATGGGGGGGGTTACACCCTATGAATGAGCGGTAGATGGTAGACCCAGGTTCGAATCTGGGTGTTTATCATGACCCAGACTGGGTTTCCTGATTGGGGTGGTCAAAGCAGGGGCTTATGAATGTAACGCGTGAATGAAATTCACGCGAGAGGCAGGGGGCTGGCCCGCCTGTCTCTGATTGGCCTACCGACGCTGCTCTGACCAGACTGACGTGGTGAGAAGATAATACAACTTAAAAGATGTGTCATACCGTTCTGATGTGTACATATTTATCGTAAACTTAAGCCTTATCTGTGTGAGAATGAAGCCTAATTTATACCGTTAATGCTCTGTATTTCATTTGTATACAATGTTAATATTACCAAACAGTTGCCAAACAGTTCTCTAACTTCTCTTGTATCAGACGTGTGAATCAAAATTGCGTAAAACGGCATAAATATTAGTTTGCCGCTTCTACAAAAATAAAACTTTAGTTACGGCTGCATTGTGTTGCGTGCCAAGCTGTCATTCTCTTAAGTTGTATTATTTTCTCACCACGGAGTAACCTCCCGTTTCGGAGGACAGTCAGTCTGGTCAGAGCAGTGTCGGTAGGCCAATCAGAGGCCAGGCGGGGCCAGCCCCCTGCCTCTCGCCTATCGTAAATATAATTCGCGCGAATGTAACAGGGCAGCTCTGACTGTAGCCCAGGTGACTGTAACAGGGCAGCTCTGCCTGTAGCCCAGGTGAATGTAACAGGGCAGCTCTGCCTGTAGCCCAGGTGACTGTAACAGGGCAGCTCTGCCTGTAGCCCAGGTGAATGTAACAGGGCAGCTCTGCCTGTAGCCCAGGTGACTGGCATTAAAAGCTTGTTTTCCCATGCAGGAGACCTTGGTTGGAATCCAGGTGAGGTGGTTACATAAAGTGGTAATGTTAGAAAGGTTACAGAGCCCGATCAATGCTAGATGTTTGAGTTTGATACGGATCCTGATTTTCCTACCTAGACCACCGATTACAGATGTTTAGACTAGTAATTGAACCCTATGAATGAAAATGGGCAGGGGTTCAAATGTGTCATTCCCCATCTCCTTCCCATTTTCTCCACTAAATACTATAAATAAAGCCCCCCAAAAAATAAATGCATATATATATAAATATAAAATAAAAGTTTCTATTTGAGAATAATGAACTTAAAATTAAATTATAAACTAAAACAAACAACTCCACACCAATGATTTGCAAGTCAACTAGTCTGGTTGGAACTTGCAAAGTTGCAACCAGTTGCAGGAAATTGCAGTGGTCTGAATTGACCCATTGCAGCTCAGCTCCGTTTCGGAATAATAGTGGTTGCGAGTTCTATTATAGATCATTAGTGAGCACTGTGTTTAGTTACTGTTAGTGGATGTGTCTGCTCTATTGTATTTTTCTAAATGAAAAAGTCCTATCTGAGAGTATCTGAGAATATCTCCAAGATACTATATGGTCAAACATTACCGTTCTTCTTGGCCATTAATGTGAAATGGATTTCTTTTTTTAACCAAAGACTTAAACCAGTAAATTCTGCATAGCAATAGGATTGAAGTAGTGAAGTACAGAAACGTGTGCCTTTCTTTGGCCTTATTCTGAAGGCCAGCTAAATGTTATGAAGTATAGTGGTTGTTTAGACAAGTCAAGGGGCTAAATAAGTAGAAAAGCTTATGGCCCCAAGGGAAGATGTTCTGTTTACAGATATCTCCCACAATGGGATCAAAAGTGTTTCCATTGGTGCCACTGCCAGATATGGCAACCGGAAACATGGTCCAGGGCCAGATTTCCATTGAGTATAGTGCTCTCCGCCCCCATGTCTGAATGCCTGGACGTTTTATGACAGCACAGCCTAGCTGGAACAACTCAAAGTGCTGGGATTTAAACAGAAACCCTCTTCTGTTGTCAACAGTGATGGACGAAGACGTACTATGTTTTACTTAAGTAAAAGTATGAATACTGCAATGTAGATATACGCTGTTAGTAGTAGAAGTCCCATGTTCGAAATGTACTTGAGTATAAAAAGTACAAAGGTTTCGGCATCAAAATAAATGTATCGATTGATTGATTGAATACTTTATTGGCAGAAATGTAATTACGCTACTTAAAGTACAACTCACTGTGCACAATGTCCCATTTCACATTCAAAATGTATATTTTAAGTGGTTAGTGTGTTTTGTAATAATACTGTAAATCTACAATCTTCAAAGCAAAGAGTAACTTCATATAATTGCAGTGGTAATAATACCACTAGTTGTAGTTGTAAATACTGAAGAAAGTAAAAACAAATACCTCAAAACTGTACTCAAGTACAGTACATGTTACTTTACTACACTACTAGTTGTGCAGAGAAATAAAATAAATACACATTTTGATGGCCTTCAAGGGGGCATAGGTTAAACAAAACAAAAATAGACAACACAGCTAACATGACCAAGTATCCTAAAACAATGAAAATAAAATTAACAAAGACTGCAGTTTGACAAGATTCCATCTTCCTTGACCCCCTGGGGGTGGGTTTCACTCTATATGGGACTGTGTATAGGTTTCACCTTGGCCTTCCCTTCATGGGCCCTTGATGTTTACCGGACAGGTCACAGGTATGAAAGCTGTCACCTGCGCACACTCCAGGCGCCAGCTGCGAAGCATGGGATGCATGCGGACCAGGTCTAGTATAAACTAGACTAGTAGTACAGGTCTAGTATAGAGTATGTAATTCCTTACAAATACAAATGTACTACTACTAACTTGCTCCAATTATATCTAGGCTACTTTTATATCATTTTTGAGGAGCCATTTCATAAGTAGTCTACTCTAGTCTACAGAAACAGAAAGCGTACCACTACCATTCCCTTGTGTGCCAATTTTGCGCGTCTAACTTCATACGACCGCCAGTCGGCCACCAACTCGTCCAATGTGTATTACCGTTATCATCTTCTAATTGAGCGGGTTTTTTTTGGGTGGCTGTCAACCAGCCATTTCTTTTAAGACTGCTTACGAGAACTGCTGCAATATAGCAATACGCATAGTCTTCACGTTGTAACCTGGCGGAACAGTAGTTGAACAGTACAAAAAAGAACAACTTCTCATTTGTCTACTTACGTTGTCAAACAGTGATCCCACATTCGCAGTGACAAGCAACACATCTGTGTACGTTTCCATGTTAACGATCGACTCCCAGAAATAGTCCCGACTCCCAAGGAACTCCGTATAGCGTACAGCCAGATGACGCGCTGTACAGTGAGACAGGCCTATACTCTTCAAGACTGACTATAATAAAGTGAAATTAAACGACTAGAAATACTATTGCAGTTTAGGCGTTGCTTTCGTTACAACTCGTCCGGGTCTGCCTGTTGATGGCGGGTTGACGCTTCTCGTTATGGTGGTGGTGGTGATGAGAAGAAACAGAATTCATATCCATCGCAGACCGAATGTAAGCAGCGCGCATAAAAGATTCCCGTCGCTCTTCATGGCGGTTAATTGGACTAGTAGGTTCTTAGCGGACTTAACGCAGCACGTTACGGTGCATCTGCTGTGTAGTCAGTGTCTGAGAGGCAGACCAGATCAGGCACTTAGTAGGCTACACACACTGTTGCGTTGTGAACTCTGGAGCTCCGCCCTGTTGCTGTGCAGTTAATGGCCTTCCTTGTCAAGTTTATTGCCACTTTACTTACCTTTGGCTTTTACCCTGGGTATATGCATGTTATGTATACAATTCAATTCAATTCAATTGGCTTTATTGGCATGAGAAAACATACGTTTACATTGCCAAAGCAAAAGGCACAATACAACAGTACAACATACGATAGTCAAGACAAAAAATATGTACATTTGGAAGTCAGAATCTTCAATCAATAAATCAATTTCTATGTACCAAGAACACTCAATGTGGATAGTGCAGGGGTACACACAATGATTGGTCTTTTAGGGTGGTAGTGATCCATTTGATATCCTTCTCTTATCACAGCAGGTCACAAATCTTGCTGCTGTGTTTGCACATTGTTGTACTTCGCCCAGCAGATATGGGAGTTTTTTGTCATTAGTCATGTTTTCGAAGTCTCTGTGGGTGATTGTAATCTGTGGGAAGTATGTGTATCTGATGTCTTGGTACAATGGACATACGTTACACAGGACAGGAGGATATGTGGAAAGTCTTGTAATTCACACAAGCAGAATATACTGCAGTGGGCCCCATATGGCCAGATATGATTCTGTATGAATAATAACCAGGCCAGGTGGAGTCAATACTATACACAAATACCACTGTCTGTAACCTGCCTACTGTATTTTAAAAACAGAATAAAAGAAAAAATACATTATACTTTTGAAGTAGCAACTTGGTTTACTTGAATATGACCCCATGTCCCATCTGAATATGACCCCATGTCCTATCTCTGAATACTGCTTATGGATGTGCATATGATATGACGCACCACCTTGTCCTCTAGGCCTATAAGGTAGATAGGTACCCTCTCTATACTGCCTCACCCTGGTCACCCGGGGCGCCTGATAGAGGGGAAAGGAAATGGTTCTACCAGGGAAACTCTCAGCTAAATAAAAAATAGCTGATCTACAAGCTTGTGGCGCATTTTGTGCTTGTGGATGTGCTATTTTCACTAGTTTGGGTCCAGAGACATAACATTTCTCTTTTGGGTCTTTTGGGTCACTAAAAAGTTTGGGAACCACCGGGTTAAGATGTCTGGAGCCCTGGCTGCCTCTGTGCTTCACCATAGCGCTGGCATGGAGCTGTTAAGACATGGCACAGCTCACAAAAGCTAACCTTTTGAGGTCTTTCTCACTGCTTCCTGCCTGGACCCCCCAAACACTCATCAATAGGCGCGTTTGAGTCCTGTTGCAGAACCAAAACAAAAAGAATGTTGCCCTGTCCATCACCAGCTAAAACAAAGGCATTTTAAAAGGGGAACCCCTCTAAAAGAACCAACTGCTGGCAGTTTGTCACAGCCTGGACTAGTTGGTGTTCAAGATTAAGTCTCCAGCAGAATAATTAAGACATATTTCACATCCACCAAAAGGTGGCGGCCTAGCTGGACAGCTTGTTCCCGAGCGTAGAATAGAATAGTCCCCACTCCTTTGGGGTATTATTTGTCACATTATACTAGACCGGTACGGTACCAAGTCATTAACGATTGAAGTTGGAGATCCATGTCCCACCCGACTATGCATTACCCGTTGTACTGGTGTCAGAGTACCCGTTCCACCCATGTCTGTGTCCGTGTCCTATTTGTGCCCATATATGGAGATTTCTGTATCTGTCTCTGTGTCCCTTTATGGAGTTCTGTGTCAGGCATGCCCAAATATGGACAATTTAGGCATTTAGCAGACGCTCTTAATCCAGAGGGACTTACATAAGCATGAACAAAATAAAAGCATGGTAATAGATCATATACATACAAAGTAGTTAATGTGAATCAAACATAAGCTAAGAACGTCACAGTAGAAAAGACTATACAGGCTAATTATACTATGCATATATACTAACAGTAATGTTTACATGAAATGCTATAGGTCTACATAAACTGCTATCTGAGTCTAGATAAAAATGCTATCCAAGATGCATAAGTCGAGGCTTTGCTTACACCTGTAGGAGGTTGAGGCCAGGGCAAGTGCTACTGCAAGTGCTATGGGCTAAGATGGAGTCTAAAGAGGTGCGTTTTCAGACTGCGGCGGAAGATTGGGAGCGAATCTGCAGTTCTGATATGGAGTGTTGTGATGTCAGTACAGGCCATATGGAGCCCGGGCAGGGGCCCTGTCCAGAGCCCGGGCAGAAGCCTTTTGTGGGTCCAACCGACACAACACCAGGCACTGCACTCCCTGTGGGGGTGAGGCGATCAGTTCTCGAGTTACGTGGATTACAGACGCACATCTATACATATGGAGTTCTGTGTCAAGCATGCCCAAATATGGTGTGAGTGTTGTGAACAAAACAGGCCAGCTCCATATATGGACCCTGGGCAGAGGCCTGGTCACATGTTGCATTTAGAGAGATAAATATATAGCCTAGTAGGATATATGCACATGGGTGAATCATACATTTACCCATCCTATAACAACTAGGTGCAGCCATAGGACCCATTCTACGGCACTCCTGGAATCATACTTAGGACAATCATACTGAAGGTCGGCAAAAAAAATAAAGAAAAAAAAGTCGACTGAATCAACGATATTCACAGGTGGTCAAACCTACTAATACTTTTAGTCTAGTGAACTAGACTCTAGTGAACTAGACTAGAAGTAAAACTAGTGAACTAGACTAAAAGTAAAACATTACAGAGGACTAAAATATGACGCTCATATCATACATCACCACATGACGGCTAATCACTTTTGGCGTCCTCACTTTTTAAGCCCTCAGCCAATCAAATGAAATCATCGCTATGGGGTACACACAGACACACAAAGCTGGGCATAGGAGGGCTAGCCCCTCAATAAAATTCAATTCAAAAGACTAAAGTATAACTTATGACTAAAGCTACATCAACATTTGCTGTCAAAATCAACACTGCTATACTGGCCACCTTAACAAAGAATTTCTCTTGTTTGATTACACTAAAAACATAGCTAGTTGCTGGAAATGTGCTTGCCAGTGATTACGCCAAAACACGTCTAACAAACGTCACAAAAATAAGCAATGGTTTATTTCTGTCATATATGCAGAAAAGCTGGTTTTCCTGCAGGAAGGAGCACAGTCAGTGAGGGAAGTAGAAATGACATTTAAGGAACAGTGAAGAACAGTATCCATTCAAACCTCTTATTTCAATAAAATGTGCCTTTAGATAAACTACTAAAGCATGTGGAATATCCTTGTATTTCAGTGTACGACACTGAACATAAACCTCGGCAGGCTGCTGTTGACAGCTTTCTCTAACCACTGGAAACGTAGCATCCCTAGATCTACAAGATCACAATATTGAATTGCAAAGCATTGTGAGCTTGTAGGTCGGCTATTTTCAGCAACAATGTGAAAGTGTAGAGGGAAAAAAAACAGGACGGGCCTACATTAGAGCTCTTATAAATTGCTAGGTATATATGTTAATCACAATTTGGAGGATAAAATCTTTAGCTACGACATTATATTAACTACACGTTTTAGATCAACCCAACCGTAACTAACCCTAACGAAATATACATTTGTATTTTATTACTACAAAGCTCCCATACACATGTAGGAATTCTCCATGACCAGCATGGCAAACTGTTGCTTCTATAATAACTTTATTAATATCCAAACCTGCTTACTGGATGCTGCTCTGCTGCCGACACCTGTATTCTGGCAAACTGGCGACTAGTAGCCTCACACATTTCAGGTGCTTCCAATGCGTGTATGTCATGCATTTCCAACAAGGAACGCTGAAAGAGAAAGATGCGCACATGCTTGCACGAAAGATGGCTTTATAAAATAAAGTCAATAGATGGTCACATTCTTGATTCTTTTTATTTTGGTGAACAGATTTGACCCTTCAACTAAACGACTATCCCTGATACAGCAATGTCTAGTAGTGGGATGACACCAGAGTTGGGGAGTGGGGTGCAAAGGCTGTTCTTCTCCCTGATCTATAGCCTAGCAGGGAGTCCAAATCTACAGCTGTACTCCATCACCCCCTTGGTGCCTCTTTGAAGAAGCTGCCAAATGGAAGAAGAGGAAAGAAAGGAACCTCGAAGCAAAAACATCATGATAGCTTCGCGAGGTCACTTTAAGTAAATTTGGCAAGACCGTGAGAAGCTTGAGAAGGGTGTCCATGGTTTTAGTATGATGATTTATGCAGCTACTTAATGCAGCTAATAATGATAAGCATGTTTTGGTCTGGAGACCAGTTGTGACTGGAATTCAGTGAAGTGTAGGGCTCACAGGAGAAGGAGACTGCCGTAACAGTTTAGTCTCGACGCAAATCTTTCATCTGAACTAGGCTTGAGTGTCCAGGGTGAACTGATGGAGGAGGATAGGATGAAGTTGGGATCATGTTGCATATTGGCTGGGACAAGAAAATCGGCTACATTTCAACAACCTCCATCACAAAGTGGTTCTCAAAGTGGGGTCCCACAAGGGTCCTTGAGGGGGTTCCAGGGTTCCCTATCAAAATGTGTTACTACAGCATCACAATCAATTTAACCCCTTTATCCATATTTCATACGTTGGCTATACAAAAATAGCAGATATACAAACTCACAGTGTGTCACTTTGTGCCACACTGCGAGCGTCTACATCTGCTTTTTTAATTTATTAGAAAAATATCTAAAACATTTGGAAACTTTGGAATAAATTCAATTTGTACATACATGTTTCTTCTGGAGGGTCCCTGGCATAAAATATATTCAGATGGGGGTCCGCGACCAAATACACATCAATTTGTGGGCCCTTGACATGAAAAAGTTTGAGAACCACTGCTCTATCAGTCACCGTTGCTGCACAGTCTCCACTTCATAACATGACGGTTTACACATTCCGTGGAGAGCAGTACAGAAAAAAAGACGACAAATTCCAGATCTCATCTGAAAAGTAACTCCCTATATTTTACACATGTGCAGATACAATTCTTACTTGTAAAACACAAAAGCTTAAAATATAAGGCTCTTTTCGACATTGGAAAAAAGCAGATGAAAATATTTGCAAACGTGGCACTGTGCCCCCAAGTTACAGTACATTGGGGTACAAGCCTGCCATGCATTTCCCCAACACAGTCACAGGGTTTCCCTTTAGTAAAAACTGTCCTGTATTTACAATAGCTCTCGTTCTATTCCCTGGGTTACGCCAGACCTGCAACGTCATATGAACATAACGTCACATGTACATTATAATGAAACAGAACTCAAAAGGGGTTAAACTACCAAACAAAGACAGGAACTCAACTCAAGAGCATAAACACACCCCCTTTACTTTGCCCCTGTCCAAAAGACTGTCTGTCACCAAGGAAGACAACATGCCACCTTTGTGTATGTGCACCTTCATTTTAACACAAACCAGGCCCTCTTGTCCGTTGGAACCATTACATCAAAGAGGACAGCGGGTGGGAGGTGGGGGGGACTCGACGTTCTGTGACAACAATGAGAACTGGGCATGCCAGACCGAGGCAGTGACTGAGGAAGCCAAAAGGAGTATTGTTGACATCAGAGAAAGAGAGAGAGAGAGAGAGAGAGAGAGAGAGAGAGAGAGAGAGAGAGAGAGAGAGAGAGAGAGAGAGAGAGAGAGAGAGAGAGAGAGAGAGAGAGCGAGAGAGAGAGAGAGAACAGTCCGGTCCAAGAAACTCCAGTGGGGAAGGAAGAGCGCTGACCGCCTCTTTTTCAGTTTCCCCCCCACCCTGGCGAAGGTGGGCCTCTGTCCGAGCCAGTCCGTCTCCAGTGTGTTTCCTTAGTTCAGGAGCGACTGCGGTCCTCTTGGGTTCCCACCAGTATTTTACTGTACAGCTTCTGCTGCTCTTCTTTGAACGTGTCCTTTACCTTCCCTCGCTTCAAACCGCCATCCCTATGAAAAAAATAAATAAATAACAATTTAACCATGATCCCTAGCGTCCCTATTCTGTGGGAGAAGAAAAAATAAACACTCGCTCATTGAGGGCTCAAACATAGGGGTGGGCTACTTTGTCTCTGTGATTTTCAGAGTTATCGTATATATTGTGATACAGTGAATGCACATTATATGATTTGCAGTTGTATATATACCTTAATTTAAATTTCTGTACAGGCCATATGTGGAATGTCAGACTGGGAAGGACGGGTGGGGAAGTATCAACATATGGAATGTCAGAACAGGTCAGTTCCATCATATGGAGATCTAAGGGTTTGTGGTCAGATGTAGAGTTGCTGGCCAGCTCCAGATATGCAGATCTAGGTGATGACCCAGTCTTCTCCATTCATTGATCTGACCCCCCCATGCCAAAGCGCCAGTGCTCGCCCAGCAGTTCGCCGTCACCAAGGCCTATGTGTGCACGTGACGCCACCCTTTAGGGCTTCTCGACCTCAGGGCGTCTGGTAATGGTAAAATCTAGAATTTGCTACAGACAACGCAATTCTTTGCCACGGAACGGACACATTTGTCCGTGTGGACGACTGGAAGTACATATTGATGAGCCACGGTCGTACTGTAGCATCTTACCATAGCAGGTCAACCAGTCCTCCTTGCCTGGCGATAGCGGCCTTGACCCGGTTGGCAAACTGTACAGCATCCTCTCCTTCCTGTTTCACAAAGATAGACAATAAATCCTGAATGAAAAGTAGGCACAAATAAATGGCCCCCATTTAATAAATACCCAAGACAAAATACACAGTGTACTATATTATATATTGTTAAATAGTTTTGGAGACCCTTGGACTGGTCCTAACAGTACTGTGTGTCACCCTAGTATCACTGTGATAGATTAGATTACACAGGGAATGCATACGGTCCTGGACACATGACCAGAAGATAAGAGACATAGAAACAACAGAACAAACTCAAACAAACAGAACAAACTCAATCAAACAGAACAAACTCAATCAAGAATAAGGACGACCTTTCTGGCAGCATCTAACAGATGCATCTTGAATCATAATGAACATGCTGTGAATAGGACAACAAGCTGAACCTCGTATCAAGTACATAGACGTCACTAGATGGCCATGGACAAATCATAACATATATTTCAAGGCATCATGCTTTGACTACATTGTGAGGTAGCCATCGTTGACACGCAACATAGGTCTAGAGCGGGGGAAGCGAACTGCAGAGAGACCTTGACCGCCACGGCCGTTTCCATTATGAATTTCACTGTAGGCGACCAAATAATCTATCTATTATTATTATTATTATGGAGCCTAGCAGACAAGTCTTACATAAAACAAGTGTTACTAATAACTGCACTGCACACTTGATGTTATGCTTATCTTTAGGTTGATCACTAAATATTATTTTAGCCATTAAAATGTAAAGACAACAATTCTGTAACCACTTGTCTGCACTAATAATTAGGAATAAGAAATAGGAAAGATGGGGCGATAGGACCTTTACAATGGCTGCCATTGGATTACTTACTACTCTTCCTGCTGCTGCTGCTACTACTAATATTACAAATACAGCAGTGCTAGTCTTACTTATGAGAGTAAAGCAACCTTCATCTATGTGCTCCAGCAACAACATGCACCAAGTTCGTGGCAAGAGGAAAATATGATCAACCCAGACCAACGTTTCCCGTTTTGTCTGCTTTCACCATCAACAGGGATGGAACAAGCAGCCTCTGTGATAGAGGCTGCTGCCCGCACGCCCGGGCATCACATGGCCTTTAGTTTGTTCAATGGTGGTTTGCCCTCAAACCCCTTCCTGTTATTCCTCTCCCCATCCAGTTCATATCAAGTCAATTATTATTTTCTCACAAAACACATCACGAATACAGCGTGCATACAAGCCAAACAACATCTGCCCTTTGTCTACAACAAACATGTGATTATTAGTCAAATGTCATGGCCTTTATCCAAATCAAATAAGGGGAAAAGGGCATGGTCTAATAATATTAGAACTAGGCCTGGGGGGGGG
>OOFJ01102468.1:3448-21760 GCA_900323375.1 Benthosema glaciale
GGGGGGGGGGGGGGGGGGGGGGGGGGACACAGCAAAGTTCGTCGGGATCGGGACTCGAACCCGCGACACACTGTCATGCTGGATTACCAGCCAAGGTGCCTGGACCGCTAAGCCGAACCCAGGCCGACATTGTTTATTTAATCAGACTCGGATCTAAATGGGTTAATGTCTGCAACAGGTTGACTAGCAGGTTCCTCTGATTCTTTACAGCGCATCTTTCCTCTGCTCTTCTTTCTAATTGCCCCTGTGGTTCGTAACCACTAAAGCTGCAGATCGCTGCACCCTGTCTTCTACTAGTGACCAAATAAGAATGTGTGAGTTTGAGGCCGCCGCCGTGGAGCTGCAGACCTGGCTCTCTCCGCTCCTTGGCAGGGTGGACGAAGAATGGCTGAGATTCCACACATAGTTGGTCACGCTGCCATTTTAAACCCAAACCAGGCTACACACAAACACAGCTATACTCACTCCTCCCAGCCTCCGTCCCTGCACCAGTGATGAGACGGTTACAGCCATGTGAGTTGAGAGCAACAGGACAGGACAGGCCATGTTGCTGTCTCATTAGAGTTAGCATTATATGGGACACTCACTCACTCACTCACTCAGTAACTTGCTAACTCTATAAGGCAATGTGAATGGGGCTCATTGTCTGGTTTGGTAGAGAGCGTCCGTCTGCCCCTCCCCTGCCCTGCCCTTCTCCGTGCTGTGCACAAGTTCTCAACCCTTTCCCCACAGACTGGAGTTTTATCTGACCTCTGTTTAGAGCTGCACATTGAGAATGAACAGAGGGACCATATGGACCCACAATGGTCCGTCCTGGACCCTCTCAGAGTTACACAAGTATAAATGAACACTTGGGATTTAACTGTGGACTCTTCCAGTCAATATAAGAAAAGACAAACATGTTTACTGTAAATAAAAATGTCAGAGATAATTCACTTTTCATCACAACATTTCTAAGCACGTAGATTTGTTTTTGTGCACTCCCAAATTAACAGAAAGCTACATAATGTGATAACACACTATAGGACAGCCCTAATGCTTTGCTAAAAACAATATTGCACTGAGCCAAGAGCAGAAGGAGTTAAAGTCCATGTTTATTTCAGGAGCTACCACGCGACATTCACACCCTGTGTTTTGTCTCTTCTCCATCTCAAGGGTGGGTTTCATTACGATCTCTGCATGCGCTTCCCCGCGGTCTAGAAGTGAACTCCTGCCACCCCCAGTGCACCGCTTGAAAAAATACACTGGTTTCTCCTCAGTGGGTGATTGTGGTTACGTTACGGTGGTGAAAAGGAACAGAGCATCAAGAGGAATGTGCAGAATCTGTTTTCCTGTGCCGATGTTGTACTCTCCCTATCTCTCTCGTCCTCTCCCTATCTCTTTTTCTCTGACTCACCACACACACACACACACACACACACACACACACACACACACACACACACACACACACACACACACACACACACACACACAACGGAACACATGCATGCATACATGCAGTCACACATCCTACCACCCCCTCCCAGAGAATCACATGCTATAGTAGACTGTGTATTTCATGGCCAAGTTGCAGAGAGTTATTCCATCCCCCTGTGGGGAAGGGCCTGGCCTCTTACCCCGGGTCTCCTGATAGGAATCACAAGGGCCAGGCTGTACAGAGAGGCAGCGACGCAATCAGCTCACTGCCTGATCAACCAGAACCACTAATCTCACCCCACAGCCAACTGCTGCTGTTTGTAGCTCTACACTCCACCCTGCAGAGGCAGACCATATTATTGCAAGTCGTCCTCGTCATGTTTGTCCGCCCCTAAATCTCCCTTTCTCCTCTCCCAACTACTTTTATATTTTTGAGGCGCTAGCCCCTCCTATATTCAGCTATAGTGTAAATTTTCGTCTTAACACAAACATTAAATTTCCATTGACAATGAATGGATAATTCACGTCGTATGTGGACAGGCAAATCGGTAGTTTTTGTCCTACACAAAGATTAAATTCCCATTGACAATGAATAGATGTATGATGATAAGAGCGCCCTAGCTCTGGTCCATATCTCTACTGCTTCTGTGATTCTGCCTTGCAGTAGAGCTATGTGACAATCAGCGTTATTGCGCACAGCCCGGCGCGACCAGCCTCTGTTCTGTAGTGGATATCTCACGATCGGTTTACATACTCACAAACACCTCTTGTGTCATTAGAAAGCCTTCTTACCTTGGTGGAAGCACTCTGAGCCCCCACCACACGTATAAAATTCACTTTTTGGTCAGAACGCGATTGTTTTTAACCGGAGGAAAAATATTCTCAATGGAGGTTTTCTCTGGGCAATATCGCTAGAGGGCGCAAATCCTAGTGGATTTTCCGGTGAAAAACAATCGTGTTTTCCACAAAAAGTGCATTTTACACGTGTGGTGGGGGGGCTCAGAGTGCTTCCACCACGGTAAGAAGGCTTTCTAATGACACAAGAAGTGTTTGTATTTGTGAGTATGTAAACCGATCGTGAGATATCCACTACAGAACAGAGACTGGTCGCGCCTGGGCTGTGCGCGATAACGCTGATTGTCACATATCTCTACTGCAAGGCAGAATCACAAGAGCAGTAGAGCTATGGACCAGAGCTAAGAGCGCCCCTTCACTTCACACGGATGTGATTTTTTTTTCTCGTTATATTGTAATCGTATGTCTTTTGCACACCTGAATAAATGTCTTAGTGACAGGTGCGTAGGTAAAGTAATCTTCTGAACATGGTCTTTGGCGGAAAAGTTGTGCTATTTAGCAAATGTCTGACCAATGTGTGCGCATTATCACTTTTCTTAGACTCCAGTCTCTGCCATCTTTTAGTTCCAAAACCACAACCTCCGTCTTTAGGTGGGGCATTTTAGAAATGCCAGTCCTGTGTGCAACCGAATGATACTTAAATCTTTACAGTACTGCTCGTTTTGAGTTTGAATGCCATGTTACTAATCCTCAGATGTTCCAATGAGTCAAGACTATGTTGTCCGACCACTCCATCCCACTTGGCCTGTCACTTCTACTGGGTCTTTTATAAATAATAATTAACCCAGTCTGTCAGTAAGGAGAATGACATCCCTTGGATATCCAGCAGTGCACATGTGTGCTGCAGTGTATATATGCAGGAGTAGGTCACATTGACCAACACCCTGCCCGGCCTGGGTTTGTAATCAGCCACGTTGGGTTTGAACGCCTATGAATGGGCGCATGGAAATGATGGAGCCATGATTGGGCAAACTGAGTCATCCGAGGCTGGCAGTTGGTGGAAACATGGCACAGATCTCCTCGTTCTTCTATTTTCCTGTATTTTGTATTTTTCTCTTCTCTTCTCCCCTCGTCCTTCTTCCATTGCTTTTCTTTACTCCTTCCCTGTCTTTCTTTCTCTCTCCTTCCATCTTAGCCTCTGAGATAATATACATCGGACCTGTCAAAGGTAAGCTGTCCTCTTCTGTCCCTTCATGTTTTCTGCACTGTTTCCTCTTCCTCCTTGCTTTGCCTCCCCTTCCTCCTCCTCCTCCAACCCTCACCCCTACAGCTGGAGTGCTCAGGGTCACCTGACAAGCCATAACCTTAGGAACCAGCTGCCGAGTCACCTGACTGCTCCGACAGAGGAAGTCAGCTGATTTTGGTGGTCACATGACAAAAGCTTTGCCTCCCATCAGAATTCAAATGCCCATTATAACTTCCAGAACAAGCTCATTGCTCAATGCTGTTTGTTGTTTTGCTGGCCACCTGGCCACTTTGAAGCACACAGGAGACAAATGTTTCCAAATGAGGAGAGAATATAGGGGGGGGGGTATTCACTTTTTACAGTACTATTCTTAAGTGTACTAGTAATAATAGATTATAGTAGATTATTTTATTGTGAGGACATATTGTACTGTATGAAAAAAAAAACTGACATTTCCTTGTGTGTTGAGAGTTAGCTTTCAAAAGCACTGAAAAAAACAATATATAAAAAACTAATCAATAGAGGAATACTATTCTCTAAATGTTGACAATATTGAAAGAGAGAAATCTGCAAGATAGTGGGTATATTGGTCATAAATTGTATCTTAGAGACACGCCTCAAATAAAGGACACGCACGTGCGCGTGCACTCGCACACAAAGAGACACTTTCATTTGTTGAATCCCCCCCCAGAGTTTACATCAAGCCTCACAGCCCAGGGTGGTCCAGCTTTTTCCATGTAAACCCTCTACCACTCCCCCGGTGTGAGAGAATTAGGGAGTCGAGGCATGTTAACATTCTCCATGTCTTTCGCCCTGTGTTGGACTCGGTCAAACGGATGGGGAGGGAGAGTAAACGTGGGATTGCCTCGTTGCCTGTTGTCTCCATCTATACTTTTTCTCTCTGGATACTTGGGATTCCTCCAGAGACCATAGGGGACATGGGAGTACTCTCCATGACCCGATGAACCCAGCATTAGAGAGAAGCCTTGAAAGAACCCTTAAACAGCCTCCCCAACAACCTTCCCTCTAGGGATGGGTCGCCATGGCCTGGACCCTGTTCTCATGACCTACACGCACGCGGACACACACGCATGCGTGCGCACACACACATACACAGGGCTCACTTCCTGTTTTCAGTAAAAATATGGTTTGGTCACTGTTGCTTCTTGACCCAATACTCAGAATGCACAGGGAGTGGGGGTATTGGTCAGTGTGTGGCCATTAATATGGGAAGTACTCCAAGCCAAGAGGAAGTGGGACAGCTTCTGTTTGATCTGGCATTTATTTATCTATGAAAAGGCCAAATCCAGAGTTAATTTATATTTCCGACAGCATGATGCAACAGTCCACTCCAGCACATTGTAATTTTTAGGCACTTTAACCACTTACGTTTAAACCCTATATACAGTACTTAGGTACAGTAGTAGGCTGGTGTCCCCAAGTGGTACATACTTCCTTTTTCCCTCTACGCCACATCTCTTCCCTGAAAATACAAGCCCACAACAACGTGTTGTTTTGTCCGCTGGTAGAGCTGCTATTTTCATCAAATATCTGCCTATTTTTGGTGAATGTTTGCCATATGTCCAGAATAGGGATGCTAGGATTCATCATGTATTTATTGGCGTTTATATATTTTATATTTTGGGGGTCAACATTAAAATCCTTATGTCCTCGCCTCATCCCCTTCCCTCCCTCCTCCTTGCGGGCTGGTTGTGCTGTAATTTGCTGTGTGCAGTGCAGTGCATTGCACCACTGCAGGGTTTTCATTGTGAACAAATGTGATCATATTGTGTGATCATATTGTGCATCATCTGAATGCCTGACGTGCATTAATCTTGCCATCAGCAGAAGGGACCTACTGTAGTTGATGCCACTCATCTGCAAAGGGCTCGCTGGTAGTTACACTGTTGACCGCAAGCTGGTGTGACGAGGTTGCAACTTTGTGTGCTGTTGTGAAAATGTTCATTTTATCGATGTTCTTGGCGTTTATTATTTTTTCAAATGATCGATTCGTGTATATTTTATAGATCAACAAATCAAGGTAAATTATTTTATTGCTAAAATAAACAATGTGTCACAAGCTTATAGATCTGCTTGTATATCTATTATCTACTTCTAATCAGCTTCTAAAATCTATATTATGTTGCACCCTAGCAGGCATGTGTGTTGGTATTGGTTGAATTTAAGAATGCACATTCCTTTGCAAGATAATTTGTGCATTTCATGACAAAACAACTAGATATAGCAAAGTGTGAATTTTGCTGAACTGACTGCTGTGTGATTGGTGACAAAAATGACAACTTCGGTCCACCACATCGTGACTAACCATTGACCGTATGTTTTCCAGGGAGCATCTACTCCAGCCCAGGTCTGTACAGTAAGACCATGACACCGACCTATGACTCCAGAGATGGAAGCCCCTTGTCACCCACCACCGCCTGGTTTGGGGACAGCCCCCTCTCGGAGGGCAACCCCAGCATTCTCGCCGTCAGCCAGCCAATCTCCTCGCCTGACATTCTGGCCAAACTTTACAAGCATCAGTCCCTCCTGGACAAAGCCAAAATCAACCAGGGGTGAGCCTTGCTTCAGTGGAAGTCATGAAAACGTCCCATTTGTGGAATGTAACGCTGCGCATATGAGCCTTCACACTGTGTTTTAACACGGTGAATGTGCATTGTGTCTTTGCAGGTGGTTGGACTCGTCCCGGTCCCTGATGGAGCAGGATGTGAAGGAGAACGAGGTCCTGCTGCTGCGGTTTAAATATCACAGCTTCTTTGACCTCAACCCCAAGGTACGACCCACAGACCCTTATCCGATAGCTGGATAGTTATATGGGTGTACGGCGGTAGTCCTGGTGGTTCACACAGAGCTAAAGAACGTATTACATACACGCATCATGGGTTCAACAATGTGATCATGGACTCATGATTTGTGTTGTGCTTCCACATAGCTACAGTACAACCACCCCACCCTCTCTTCCCTTTCCACTGTGAACTATCTTAACAAAGCATACAATAAGCTTAAAATACACAGTGATGACACAACAAAAACACGTTGTTCACAAAGCAGACCACATGATTGTCTATTGTTTTTTTAACCTGAGGAAAGCTAATTACTGTGTAATGGCAAGCTCACTGATGGTTTTACGTTAACTAAAAGGTCCTTATTTTTCTGTTCTGGTACTTGGGATTATCAGATGGGTGGGGTTTTAAGCGTCACAACAAGTTTTTAGTTCCAAGATTGATAGAACAAGCATTATGTGCAAAGTATTTCACCTACACATAGGTTGTGTGTCCTCCTGTGCATACAAGTTGACTTGGGGTGTGTGTAACTGTTCTCCACTCGTCCCTGCAGTATGATGCCATCAGGGTGAACCAGTTGTATGAACAGTCCAAATGGGCCATCCTGCTGGAGGAAATCGAGTGCACCGAGGAGGAAATGATGATGTTCGCCGCCTTGCAGGTAAATCGACGTGTGTGTGTGTGTGTGGGGGGGGTGGGGGTGTGTGTCTGTGCCTGTGCATGAATGGGTTCAGCATTGCATTGTCAGTGTCTGAGCAGTCTGAGGACCTGCAGTTCCCTTCTCATCAGGCAAATTGCCTTTTCAACCACAAGCTAATGAATTGGATGGGCGTTCAGCCCAGAGCTGAGTCTGTTCTGCTGTGGTATGCATACTAAAAGTTGGCTATTGTTACATTGTTGCAGAGAGAGAGCTAATCAGGGTATTATCGCCCATCCTCCCTGTGGGCTGCTACAGTATTACGAGGCTTTTGAACAAAATGTCCCCGGTGGATTATTCATTATAGTTAATTTGCAGAACAGTAATTCACTTAGTCCCACTCAATTAAATAGAGTGTAGTATAATTTTATGAATCTGAACATGTACTACTTTAACTGACTGATCCACTGAATGGCCATATACGTGTGAAAATAAATAAATGATGCGACAGGGACACGGAAGAGTCCCGTCAGCTTAGCGGTTTAGCAGCTTTGCCCCCTAGGCCTCCCCCTGGTCTGCCCCTTTTGAGGGGCGCTAGCTATCTTTTGAAGATTACGTCATAAGGCAGCCATGTCTATGGACATTTTTAATTTCTATGGACATTTAATTTGTTTAGAGCACTTAATTATGTCAATAATTTGCTAGCCAAGTCTATACTATAGGACTTTAAAGTTTGTTTAGGGCACAAAATGACAACGTAAGACATCATGTGGCCAATATAAATACATCTTGTGACAGTTTCCGTTTTACACAATAAAACACACTGCATTCATGTCTTGTAACGTATATAGTGGCAGTGAATCTGAAATCGTGTGGCAGCCACAGTGGGCGCCCCTCACTTCACACGAGTGTGATTATTTTCAATCCGACTGGTTTTCCAATCGTACTGTAACAGATATAATTTCTTGTATTGTTTTCTAAAATCAGATCTAGACTCGAGGCATTAAGGAGCTTCTAACTTAACTGTGTACAGCAAAAAAACAAACAAACATAAAGCCGACCTGGGCCGGCCCTGCGCCGGCCCTGCAGTCCAGGCACCTAGGCTGGTAATCTAGCCTGACGGCATGTCGCAGGTTCGAGTCTCGATCTCGACGACCTTTGACGCATTTCTTCCCCACATCTCTCTCCCCATTTCTTGTCATTATAGCGTAAAAATCTATCAAAAAAAAAAAAAAACATAAAGCCGTCACCTAACTTCAGCTTTGTTCAAAAGTTTGTTGGAGACATTAGCCCATGACTGCTTTTATATGAACAGTGTAACGTAATGATAGAACATACATGCACAGAGTTGAGGGGAAAGGGGGAAGTGAGTTAGAACTTAGAAGTGAATGAGACCCTTGCCCCTCAAGTTGCACCCTCAGTCTGGGGGTGCTATTTCCGACCGTCGTAAAGCTTGGGTGCCAAGACCTGAGGACGCCACCCTGTCCTCACCCCTGTGGTAATTATAGAGCATCTTGAGCCACTGGATGGAGACCCTCAGCACAGACCAAGACCACCCACCTCTACTAGCCTGAGACCTGCTCAAATTCCTCCACAAGCCCACGTAGTACACTCAGAGGTGTTAGGTGTTTTTCATCAGAGGATGGTTATAATTACACCTACAGTACAGTAGCTGGTTTCCGGTTTCCATGAGGCGCTAGCTGAAAATGCTAATCAGCATGGTGTGTTTAGATTAGCAGCTAGTCTGTCACTACCTGTCTGTTAGCACTGTGCCACCTCTCTTATTATATTTCAGTTGGGTAGTATGAGGCCGATGTTTTTACCAGCATGGGTCTGAAGGGGTGTGTGCAGGGGAGAGCCTCACTGAGAAAGCTGGCTAAGACACGTGATTGTCCGAATGTCTGACTGTTGTAGCTGGGTGACTGACGTTAGCAAGGTATAAAGTGTGTCAGTGTGGCTTTACTGGCTTGCAATTAATTCAAGTGTGTTAATCAGCCATTTAGTTTGTCCTGGACTATCAGAGTGAGAATGCTTGACACGCACGCACGCGCGCACGATAAACAATACATAGACGTGACAGGCATAGACATACTGCCATGGAGAACCCTTTGTTCCACATTCTGTAACCTTACCTTACTATAGCTTATGTCTTTCTCTCTCTCTCACACTCTCTCTCGACAGCTGTTCATTCATATATTGGAGGGGGATGGTGTGGGGTTGACATTATAAATACCATTTGTCAACAAGTTGTATTTAGTGTCGGTGACTCATGCTAGGAGGAAACCATGGTGAGATCTCCTGTAATGGGAGGATCATGGCCAGTTGACTTGCTATTTCCATTGTTAGAAAGAAAAAAGTACAATTCCTAAAACCCACAGTTATCGCCACAGTATCACATGTGTTCCCAGTAAAGACAAATTTATAGTTGGTTACAGTTGAAAGATGCGCTGAGAATGCAGTGTCCAGAGCCTCCTACTCGTCTCCCCTTCTAAATCACTGACTAAAACCCCTCCCTCAACCTTCATAGAAAAGCCACTTTCTCACAGATCTCAAAACTTCTGGCTTTGACTGGTTTTACATGGTGCATACTGGCACCATTTGCAAGCATAACCCCTAAACGAGCCCTCAAGTATTTATGAGGTGATTATCACAGAGCAATTCGCTTTATATAAAAAGGTTTAGTGGTTGCCCACCAGGGACATGCATAGCAGGAAGCCCTATAGAAATCAGCAAAAATGTCGAATAAGGCATTTGAAGAGCTGGCAGAATGTATCTCAATCACTTAAGATGGACATCCACAACAGAAGGATGCATAATTATTAGCAATATGTAACTTATCTAACACTGTTGTGTCTTTACTCTTTATACATGGTCGGTCTTTTTTTTTTTGGACGGTACATTATTAACAAATTAATGGCAAGGCTTTCGGGTTTGCTCGAGGGTAAACAAACTGTGGCCGGGTTGATTATCTATATTTTTCTGACTATGTAATTGTGAAGTGTTTCTAATTTCTGTATAAAAATTCAACTGACCTCTCTTTGTCTTTCTCTTCCTCAGTATCACATCAACAAGCTGTGTCTTTCTCTTCCTCAGTATCACATCAACAAGCTGTCAATCATGTCTTCAGACAATCACATGAACAACAGTGAGAAAGAGGTGGATGAGGTGGATGCAGCGCTTTCAGACTTGGAGATAACCTTGGAAGGAGGGAAGACCTCTAACACGCTGGTATGACCAACACCCATCAATGCTAGATCTTCTCTTTCACTACTGTGAAGTCTTTTAGGCCCTGGATTAGATGAAACAAGCTTGTATACATGTATTTGTTCCATTCCCATATAAACATGAGCCCCACACTTCCAACTATGAAGTGTAGTGAAATCACAATCACACAGCTATTTTAAACTACAGATTCATGAACCAGAATTATAGACGTTGTCTTTTGATGGTAGATATATCCAGCACACATACTGATCCAATGGCAGGGAGCTATATTATGGCTACAGTGAGACATCACACAAACTTTGCATGGGTAGCTTAATATAACATTGTTCGGTCTGCCCCGCCTGGAAAAAAAGTTAAGTTTACAGAATTCCACAGGAAGTTGCATAAGCAGTGTTGTCTTGAGTATTATTTAACAATGACTTGAGAAACCTAGAGTCAGAACTGAGGTCATTGTTTTGGTTATGTTTGACCACGATGGATTTGTTCATAGCAACATTTATTGAACCGTCCCTGTGGCGTTTGTTCTTCTCTTTCTCCTAGGGTGACATCACATCTATTCCTGAACTAGCTGACTATGTCAAAGTGTTCAAGTAAGTCCAGATCTACAGAAAACTGCAACGGAGCCTCCGTTGCTTATGTGTTCGTACGTCAGACTATGTAAGGCACTTAATTCACTTTGCCTCTGACTCTGTGACACACTCAAGACCCTCAGGTAGTGCGTGCAAAGACTTTATGCTTTTGTCCAAAGGATGTAGTACCTATCAGGCAAAATCAGGAACTATTTTCTGCCAAAGGGGAGAAATGTTGCCTGTTTTGCATCAGCGTAATGAGGGCGGATTGTTTGCCAACAAACATTTGCAAGCTGAGATTACATTTTAAAGTTTGGCTTGGGGAAAATCATCATCACAATGGGTCGTTTTAAAGCATATTTCATTTTTTGGATCAAAGCCCTTGCTGACAGGCAGGCAGCCCTTGCGGTTTGAAAGTCTCCTCTAATGTATATAAACGGCAGGTGGTATTATGTCCTCTATAATGGTCTCTGTTAATGCTCACGCCCAATGCTGGCTCTTCTCCCATTCATCATGCTGACTTGGCACTAAAGCCTATAAAACATTCTCTCCCTTCCTCTCTACTGTGCTTACTTACCGTATCCCCTTCCCCAGCATCTCTCTGCTTGTGTCTCTCTACTGTGCTTATTTACTGCCTCCCCTTCCCCATTCCCTCTTGGCCATTGATTTAGAAAAGATGGGTTTTTTACATTTGAGGGCTGACGTCTCTCTGTTGTCGTATGTTTTCCAGGCCTAAGAAACTGACTCTGAAAGGCTATAAGCAGTACTGGTGCACGTTCAAGGATATCACAATTTCCTGTTACAAGAGCAAAGAGGAGGCACACGGGACACCTGCTCACCAAATGAATCTTAGAGGTACATTAAACACACACACACACGCACGTGTGCACACGCACGCACGCATGAACACAGATTATAAGAATGAACACGGGTTAAAAGAATGCACCACTTTTTTTCCTCTGACATGAGGATGTGATCCATGGTGGTGTGTGTGAAGAATGAGTGTGACCTTTGACCCCTCCCTCCTCATTGAACTGTGGCTTTCCCTGCATAGGCTGTGAGGTAACACCAGATGTCAACATCTCCGGTCAGAAATTCAACATAAAGCTGCTAATCCCAGTGGCGGACGGCATGAACGAGATCTGGCTTCGGTGTGATACGGTGAGTTTTGCACACCCTGGAGTTGACTGGAGGGCTCACCCTTACATATATCCTACATATAAATAAGTCTGTCACTCCGTTCCGCATGGTTCTCCTCAGTGGGTTGAGCAATTGATCTGAAGTTGCATGGCATTGACCATTAGCACAAGTAGACGGTGACAAAGCTTTTTAGTTTTTCCACTTTCCCAAAATACAAGCTGTTTATTAGCGTTTTAGTTTAGGTACAGGAGATTTTTGCGTTCTGGTTACAGCCCCACACGCTATGGGATCTGTCGTTATGGTTCTCTAGCAGCTGGCTACACTAACTTGGCTTATACACACACACACTTGCACAAAGACAACGGCAGAACATGCAGACGCTGCAAACTGATAAAGGATTGTGTCCACACACTACGTTTTATGAGCGGGAGGGCGTTTGGATATCATCTCCATAGCACTAGCATGCACATTGATGTGCACTGTTTGAATCCACATTGTGTTATTACAACTTATTAGCACACATAGCTGCAAGCTGAAACAGCATTGAACATCAACTTCTCATGGTTGTGGGTGGCAACGATTCCATATCAGGTCGTAAATGACTGGGTTGTTGTCAGTTGTCATGCACACACGCTATGGGACGCACCATTGACACCAATACGATTTAAATCACTGTCCAAAACTTAAACTATGCATTCAGACCGCATAACCCAAAGGTCTGCATATACGTAGTTAGGCTGCATACATCTTATGGACTAGTATAATATAATATACATAATAATGTTTTGATGTTGATGATATAACAACTCTCTCACTTCCCCCTTCGCTCTCCACAACAGGAGAAGCAGTATGCCCACTGGATGGCTGCGTGTCGCCTGGCCTCCAAAGGGAAGACCATGGCGGATAGCTCTTATAACCTGGAGGTGCAGAACATTCTGTCCTTTCTCAAGATGCAACACATGAACCCTGACCCCCAGTATATCGCCGAGCCAATCACCACCGACATAAACCCAGAGTGCCTGGTGTCCCCACGTTACCTTAAGAAGTACAAGAACAAACAGGTAAGACCTGAGAAAGACTTGCAGCCAAGAATGTTGCCGATGGTGCATGGCGAGATGGTGGATACTAGTCCCACCAGCCACAACCAAGTGACGCATAATAATAAACTAGAATATCAGGATCGTAATGTAGGAAAATGTCCGGAGTGTCCTGTAACGAGAAGGTCACAGGTGTGATTCCCACAACAAAATAATATGTCTATGATATGTGTGTCATATGTGTCAAACATGTATTGACACCCTGGATAAGAGCCACAGCTAACAGACTATCACATGGCCAGCCATGTTGCTCTTATATCATACACAACGGGGTGCCAACAGGGTGGAGTTTCCCATCCCTGCGTGTGACATAAGACCAAAATAACTACTGTGTGAATGTGGACAATAAATAGTCTGAGATGTAAAACATGTCAACAACGTACCAGCCTCATTTTGGGTGTGGTGGAGTTTGCCATAGGTAAAAACAACATGGAGGACTGCATATTAAATGCACTGATCTCTAGAAAGAGGGACAAAGTTGACATTTGCAGCATTTGTGTGTTTTGGGGGAGGTTGTTTACATGTTTGATGGGTGTATAATGGGGGTGACATGAAGAAGTGTCTAGTGCTTCCCACATGGGTGCCTCCTGGCATCTGGGTTGTCTTGCATTGGAATGTACCCCCCCACTCCTCCCCTTTTCTCCATTCCTCATTCCCTCCCTCTCTCCGAGGGGAAACCAGGACAGCAGACAATCCTCCCAACTCGCTTACACAAGTGGTGTTTCTTATGTCAGACACAGTCCATGCGCTTAAATGAAGACCATATCGTGTTTCTCGTCTCCTTTTGTTAACTCTGATGAAGCAAAACACTAGATAGACTGGGATTCGGCCCAATGGGCTGCTTATACCCATGCATCGTTACATCTTCCTAGATCAGTGGTGTCACTGGTCGGGCAGCAGGTTCCAGGAACCTTCAATACTCCTGGCAAGAAAATAACTGCTCCCGATGAGCAAGTTGGTGCCTGGCATAGTTTACTCACCGTCTGTGTGTGAATGTGAATAGGTTAATGTCATTGTTCTGCATATTGTCATTGAAAAAATATAAATTTTCAGCAATTCTTAGTTTTAAGGGTAACTGTTGTATAATTGCAATATTACACTTGAGGGAGTTCTTTGTTGTCATTAATGCACTTCTGCAATACCTTTCAGAACTTTCCTACACCGCAGGCATGCATTAATGATAAAGAACACCCTCTCGTGTAATATTGCTTAATTAACCGATTAACATGCCACCATCTGGTGGCTAAACTCAGTACTGATGCCAGATAACAGGATAGACTCTCTGAGCCTAGTTGAACCGGAATAAATTGTGGTGCAGGGAGGGTCAGTCCACAGCGTCTTCTCAAGATGTAAAGAGAGAATAGTTGTATATAGATGATTGAGATAGTAAACATCTCAATCTGAGCCCTAAAAATGCTTTAGATGGCATGTGTGTATGAGGACGATTTTGGATATTTGATGGCGTCACAACAAGGGTGCCAACGGAGGCTAGAGATGGAGGGCTGCATACATCATACTAACAGTCCGACAAGCATTAGTCTGACAACACCGTGCGCGTGCGTGTGCAGGCCATAGATGGCTAAAGGGAAGGAGGGTGGTGATGGTGAGATGCCTCCTCTTAGCTTACTCACTCAGTCTGGTTTTGATTTGGCTGTATAGGAAACATAGAGCCTGCTAGGAGGGCTTGTGTGTTGGGGGGAGGGGGGTCAGTAGGATGTTGGTAAGTGATGACTCAGTACTTTTCTGGGACTGGGCTGTAAGTATAGCCTAACATGTTCTGGATATCTGCACATGAGACTTTCACCGAAGATTTGACTGTGTAAGAAGCGGAAGACGGAGAATGCACGGTGTCTCTGAAAAGACAGGGAGTGTCATTAAACAGGAAACAGGAAAACAGCCAGAGGGGTGTCTGCCACAATTAGACTGTTTTATTAATGTTGGCATGATGGAACCATTAGTGTTTTCGGAACAGAAATCGTTGGCATGTTGTCTCATCATTGTAGCCCAACAGCAGGAAAACTCGGAGAAACAAGTGTCAGCATTTGTGGTTGAATGTGTACGAGCGAGACTCAAAGCACTCAAATTTGTATGTACTCGAAGTGGACCACAGTCAGAAGCGGCGGTCTCTCGTCTCCCCCAGCCTGTGGGAGGTGTCTGTCTGTCTCAGTCTGGCTTGGCTCCAGTCTTGGTCACAAATCCAGTCCGATAGTGGGTATCCCCAGGCACAACATGAAAGTCCAGCTTTCAACTGAGTTGTGTGTGCGTGCGTGTATATGTGCATGTGCATTTACAGTATGTGTATTCACTCATGCACAGACGCACATGTACACCCAAGTAGTGGGTGTGGGGGCATCAGGAAATGAACCGTGCCTGGGAATGCTGGGCGGGAAAAGAGGCTGAGAAAAGCTCCTTGCTCTGTCAGCTGTGGGAGCCACGCAGGGCGCTGGCCCACTCCCCTTCTGTCTTTCCCTTTTTTTCCCCTCCTCCAACTGCACTTCCTCTCATCGGACTCTCCCGAGGCAACTTCCGTGCTTCAGTTCCCAGGGGATACACACAGGAATCTTTCAACCGGGAGTAGTTTGGTTTCTAGCCAAACCTACTGTATATCTTTTCATACAAGGATACAAACGATGAAGGCAGAAGGCACAGTAATTATCTCAGGGATTAGAGGCTCTGCCGTTCCTGTATGACTCTCTGGTAGATATTGCCATCTTGTGGATGAAAAGTGAATTACTGCATGTGGTTGGGGTTTTAATTTGACAGTGCTTCTCAAATGTATTGGCTTCAGAAATCAGTACCCTATTTCCTATTTCCCAGGTGTCTGGATCCAAGTAGCCCATTTATCCAAATATAACATTTTGCTTAGAAAAAATAACAAGAGAAAACATACTGTTGCTAGCATAGCAGAGTTAACAATTATTGACTTGAGCCAACGTTATGTTCATGACACCACCACACTTTATTTCTTTATCAGGAGAGTTTTTTTTTCTCCAAAGCCTAAGAGTAATGTAACAGCCATTTTCACAACATCCAGCCTATTCATGCACACTGCACACTGTGCACAGGTCCCATGTTCAATTACTGTATGGAGCCAATTGTTTTGCCACCTAACACTGTCTACTTGCTGTTCCAGATGACTCAAAGACACTGCTGCTCTGCTTTCTCTGAACACTGCATGACCCTTCAGGCCTTCGCTGACTCGTTTTTTCCTCATTTAGCATATTTACAGTTATGACCCGCTACTGTGTTGTTATTTTTTAATCTCTTTCCTGCAATATTGTTCTTAATTTCTTTTGTTTTATTTGTTGTTCTTTCTTTCTTTTTTTTCTACCCCTGTGCATCTCTTTACTGTACCTCCTGTGTTATCCTTCCCACCCCCTCACTTCAGCCAGGCTATATCAGGGACTTGGTAAGTTTAAGATTTGTGTGTGTGTAGTTCTGAGCTGCAGATATATGCATGTGTCTGTAAACACAGATGTGTGGCTGTCTTACTAAACCAGAAATAGTCCCTAGTAAAAAAAGAAAAGAAAGAAAGTGATAGTACTTTATCTCGATATAGTGTTTACTCTACTTTTCAGAAACACTGCGTTAGTAGTAGTAGTAGTTGTTTTTTCTTTTTTCTTCCTAATCTCCTTTTGCTTCTAACACATTTACTTAGTGGAACTTTAGAGCCTTATTGCTTTGTCAAATGTCCCTAACACTGACATATAGAGTATATTGATCTTGGAGAGTGAGGTCACTTTACATGTCTGTGTTGGCCTGATCCCATTGAGTCAGAGGTCATGGCTCAATCGGTCAAGTAAAAGAACACACGCACACACACACACACACACACACACACACACACACACACACACACACACACACACACACACACACACACACACACACACACACACACAATGGTGGGTAAAGCTACTATATTAACTTTAGTTTGGATCCTCTGCACTATCTTTCCTGTATGTTTGTCTTGGGTTGTTGTGTGAAGTAGACACGTATTAAGGTAGCACATTGGTTATGGGCTGACCCTGGGTGCTCACCTGGCTTAATGGAAACAGACAGCCTGTGGTGTCCTCAAGTCAGAGCTCAATGGATGCTTTCTGGGTGGTGATGGGTGGGCTTTGCCCTTTGTTAGTTTGTGTTGGTTATGGGTTTCACAATTTGATTGTATAGACTAGATGTATTCATGTGTGTGTTTGTCAGATTTCAGCCCGCATCCTGGAAGCCCACCAGAACGTGGCGCAGATGAGCCTCATCGAAGCCAAAATGCGTTTCATTCAGGCATGGCAGTCTCTACCGGAGTTCGGTATGACCCACTTCCTTGCCAAGTAAGCCCCTTCCTATCTACTCGATATGAGATTCCTTTCTTGCGTGCATGCACATGGTGTGTGTGCATGAGTGTATTGTGTTGAGACCGACATATTTTAACTAGGGGTGCAGGATTATGAAATTGTGACTGATATCCGATCTCCGATTATTTTCAGGGTCATATCTGCCAATACAGATTCCGATATTATACAGATGACAACAATGCCTACCATTATTACATTTCATTTTATTTTTTGCTGGTGAAAACCGATTAAATAATCTGTATTATTTTTAGACCATTCTGATACCGACTTTTATGGCCGATATAGTCTATTCCGATTATGCTACCGATTATATCGTGCATTCCTAATTTTAACACGTTCACAACAAATTTGAATGATTCACAGGTTCTATAAGGAGAAGAAAGAGGAACTGATTGGCATCACCTACAACCGTCTAATCCGGATGGACGCCAGCACAGGAGATGCCATCAAAACTTGGCGCTTCAGCAACATGAAGCAGTGGAACGTTAACTGGGAGATCAAGCAGGTATTGAATGCTCGTATTGTTTTCCCCCTCTAGCATATTTTATAGATGTTCTTCACATCACTCAATGTCAATCAGTGTTTTAAGGGGCTTCTTCCGAAGCTGAAGTGGAAATATTTTGATTCTGATACTGGTTCAAATTGCTCAAATAAGCACCTTTTCAATACCCTAGTAATATCACTACCATGGTCAGACAATTCTTTCAAAAGGAGACAATACATGGGACAAAGAATATCAAATCAAACTGGTCTCTGATCTGTTCCATGTGCTCAGGTGACCGTAGAGTTTGCAGACGAGCCCAGTTTGTCATTCGTCTGTGCTGAGGTGGACTGCAAGGTCGTACATGAGTTCATCGGAGGTTACATCTTCCTGTCCACGCGCGCCAAGGACCAGAATGAGTCTTTAGATGAAGAGATGTTCTATAAGCTGACCAGCGGATGGGTCTGAGTCACCCTGGGCAACTGAACGTGGTCAAAGGTTTGTTGGGCAAAGTTCAAGTGGGGTGCTTGCCTTTCAGAGGGGAGGGGGG
>OOFJ01102507.1:0-10145 GCA_900323375.1 Benthosema glaciale
TTGTGGGTGTGGGTGTGTGTGTGTGTGTGTGTGTGTGTGTGTGTGTGTGTGTGTGTGTGAGAGAAAGAGAGAGAGAGAGAGAGAGAGAGAGACCTGGAAGCAGGTTAGCAGTGCTTGTGGGAATGCGTCAAACGTGCTGCGCTTGGTCTGAGTCTCGTCGAAGTTGAACTTCCCTCCAAACAGCTGCATCCCCAGCAGAGCGAAGATGATGAGGAAGAGGAAGAGCAGCAGCAGCAGGGAGGCAATGGACTTCATGGAGTTGAGCAGAGACGCCACCAGGTTGGACAGTGCTGTCCAATGACTGGACGGACAGACAGACAGACAGACAGACAGACAGACAGACAGACAGACAGACAGAAGATCAAGATAGGCCAATTATCACATTCATGTGCTGAAGTGCTTATAGTGTTCTCAATCTAAATTGTTGAAGTCAGAGTCTTTGACACACACACACACACACGCACGCACGCACGCACGCACACACACACACACACACACACACACACACACACACACACACACACACACAGGTCTGAGCTCCCAGGAGACGTAATGAGATACTGGTCATAGAGGGAGAATCAGTTTTCCATCAGCGGATCGACTGTAGTCAAGGAAATGACCCGGTACTGATACATGGCACTCGCTTTCTAAGGGAGAGAAAGAGAAACACACAAAAGACTGAAAGCACAATTGTGGCCGTTTTCTTTCTCACCATCAAATCAAACCGTGTGTGTCCTGGAGTCTGGAAAGTCTGGAAAGTGAAATTACCAGAATCAAATGTTCCCAAATAGCCATAGGCTCTAGTAGGTGCGGCCGATAATTATTAGAAATTGCAAAAATGCCCGATCTACAAGCTCACACATCACATCACATTTTGATCATTTGGAAAGTGGTTAAACTGGTCCAATATTAATCTTATGAATTTAATTTATTATTATTATTCTGATTAAAGGAACTAAAAAATAGTTCTCTCCCTTCCAATTCCCTCACGCCTGGTGGCCACTTTGAAAACCACTGCCATACGGCAAGCTTTGGCCCCACAGGGAAAAGTCATGTTTATTCCAAGGCCGGGCTGGCATGTCAAAAGTAGTGACTGTTTATTTCTACCACATGAACTATATCTGCTCTGTGTTTGTGCAGCTGATGGTTGATTTATTTATCCTGTGCAAAGGAAGCATATGTAAAGTGGTTTACACAAGACTAATATAGTAGTGGTATAACTCACTTTTAGTTTTATATCACCTCCAAAATACCAAAGACACACTTTTGTACCCCTACCGTATATTCAATTGCAATATAATTATTGATTGGACACAGCACGGCCGGATGTATTAAGCTCACAGAGGCTAGGGGCAATCCCGCTTCGGCAGCACACGTTTCGAACACCTGGGGGAAGGAATGGAATCAATGATTGATGATGATCCTAAGTCGGTCCAGTTTCTCTATCATTGTCAGGGTTCTCAATCTAAGAGCAATGTGTTTTGTAAGATGCCATGAAGGTGGACTAGAACTAGATAGTAGATAGTGATGTATTATTAACCTGCAGTGTGGATATCCTCTGTACACATGAAAGCTAGGAGTGGTGAAGGTAGTTTCTTCAAAGCCAACAGGGCAGCTAAATAATAAAATGCTATCAGCTAAGGCTAAGCTATCATCTAGATAGCACTGAAAATGGTGTTCTGGTTCGATTGCTTCTTCACACTGACCTGGAAAGCTTTGTGTTGGTGTTTTGGCCAGTTTAGAGATACCGGTATACGGTACCCATCAGCCTTTATCTGATGCAAACTGATGCATGGTGTGCAGGGCTGGATTAGCACCCATGAGGGCCCGTAGGCACTTAAGCTCGAAGGGCCCCCCCTTCACATGCACGTGCAGGGGGGGCCTGTATTCCCGACCGCCTACCCCGCCCCAAACTGACAGCCAACTGAGCTAAGCAGTAATAACAAACACATTATTTTTATTTGACCCACTGGCTGTTTGAGATGAGAAGAGGGGCGGTGGTGGCTCAGAGGTAGAGTGTCTGGATGGTAACCGCAAGGTTGCCAGTTCGAACCCAGGCTCCCCCAGAGTTAGTGTCGATGTGTCCTTGAGCAAGACACTTAACCCCTAAATGCTCCTGATGTGCTAGTTGGTACCTTGCATGGTTTCCGCTGCCATCAGTGTATGAATGGGTGAATGTAATGCACAACGCCTTGGATAAAGGCGCTATATAAATGCACCATTTAAGAGGAAGCCAGAAGACAGCAACAAAGACTCAGGAACGGAACACACCAGTCTTCTACCACTACAACCTACATGTCATGCCACACCTGCAATAGAACATGTGGTTCCAGGATAGGACTCTTTAGCCATCTAAGAACTCACCGTTAAGGACATATTAAGTATCATATGTAGACATCTACTTCCAGTGAGTTTCAAGAATCTGCAAGTTGATTTTCATGCCGTAATGCAAGCTTGGGTGATCTTTGCACGTATTTTCATATTGTAATTTGTGGTCAATAAACATTGTTGACACATGATCCGATCGCCCAGGAGTTATGTGAATAGGGGTGGGGGTAGGGTGGTTGTCATACGGTAAAGATTTACCATGCATGTTGCCAAGGAAACGGATGATTGCGTGATGTCACAGCATGATGTCATATCACCTTCATATAACGTGCAGAGAATAGAAGAGATCAAGGCCTAGTAGGGCATTAGTAGATGACCTAGAAGAACAGACTATTTTGTAAGCAACTGTAATATACTCCAGTAAGTATCCTATCAGTAATATACTCCAGTAAGTATCTGCAAGTAGTGTTGGAAGAATATAGAAGGAGAAGACTCAAACGTGGTTACTGACTAGCTACAGTTCCCTCCCACTAAGCGTTATACAGTCCTTGTGGAGCATAAGACCTAAGAACTCTTATATTCTCCATTTCAATGCATTAGAGTGAATTGTGGTAATGGGGAATTGCATGCATAATTTGCATAATGCATTATCTTTCTTCTTTCTCAAAAAGCCATTCCTGCTGGATTATGTTCCACATAAAACAAATGGTTAGTTTATTCAATTATCACAATTTCCTATGTGTACATGCATCATTTCCCTGACCTGTTCATGGACTACATTTGCATACTTCCTGGTAATGGGAGCCCTCACCATCACCGATGGAAACTAGCATTGAGTGAAGCGTTTTCGGCATGTGATTACAATGAAATGCTATTTCTAGAACAATTCCAGTGAGAAAAGGTGTAAAATATAGTGTTTTTGAATGTGATCCAGTTTTCCATGTGTTTATGAGATGATGATGTGACAATACATCATTAGACCCCTTGATGTGATTGTTATGTGCAATGATGTCTTCCCTCTGTATTTAGGATTTTTTTCTGGAGGCTGAAACCTTGACAAAAACAGTAACATAGTGACATCACAATCATCCCCTCACCTAACGCCTCCCACTTTATCATACAACCAGAGCCTTCTAGTAGAAAGAGTTGCGACATTGAGGGTACAGAAAACAGCGCTCGCACGCTGTTCATGCAGCCTTTAAGGATCCTGTTTGATATCATCTTAAGGATTAACATTTTATCTCAGAGATTCTCACTGGACTCTCACTGGACTCTCATACATGTAAAAAAAATGCACCATCAAACTTTCAGATGCTGTTTTTCTCCCAGTGTGGAGGAAGAATGATTAGTATTTTTTATTGTGATCTCTTGCCCTTGAAATATATAATCCTTGGTTTCTGTTGTGTTATAACAATTATAGCAATTCCAAACAGTTTTCCTCAAAACCACACCTCCAGTCGCTGTCATAAGAACGACAGCAGAGCCTGTTTGTGCACGAATGCACGCGCACCTGCAGCCCATCAAGTATAATTTCTGCTTCATCCTGCGACGGTGTCACGCACCCAGACCTCTAAACTCACAACAGTCACGTCCGCAACGCAACGTGAGCTTGTATATCAGCTGTTCTCTGTGCGCAATACTGTTGCACAATTAATATAAACGTCTCCTAGGGTGCTCCTCACTAGCCTGGGTAAACCGACTCCCCCTGCTGGGCAGCATTTTTGCATGCTGCCTGGAGGGTGAGTCTGGTCTCATCCTAATAGAAACTCCTTAGCCCAGACTCAGAATCTGAGTCCTAGCTAAGGAGCCAATCAGCGACCGCGCTCAGGGCTCTGCTCTGCTCCTTAGCTCGGACTCAGAATCTGATGCCGGGCTAAGGAGTTTCTATTAGGATCAGGCCAGACTCTCCCCCCAGGCAGAATGCACAATTTTGTCGAGGGGGAGGGGCTGGTTTACGAGGCTAGACCAGAGCTACCATGGACTCCAATTTTATTAAAAGTTTTTTTTGAAGCCCCAAAGCTTTGCTTTCATAAAAGATGAAAATATTTTATTAAAGCAAAGTAAAATATTTTATGAAAGCAAATAAACCAAGTATTGTCCAATAAAATGCTTAAAAGAATATTAGATTTTTTTTTGCAACAATAAACTAAGTTAAACTTTTCTATCCATTTCATTTTCTTTAAAAAGCAATGATTAAAGACTGCTTTGACAGCAGATGGTATAAATTATGATTTTGGAGCCACTTATGTTTATTTGTAATACTGAAGATGTTGGTAAATAAATAATATATAATGTATGATAAGAACGAAATTGCTTTTCTTTTTTGCAACTTAACACCTCATCTACACTGTCAGCGTTGCGAGTGAACAATTAAGTCATGTAATAGAATACATGTTTTTCAATGAGACTGGCCTGATGTACCGCGAGTGTGCAGCAACATTGTCCACCCCTCCTATACTCGCTCGCAGAGTCTGTTTGAGTGAGGTTTCGCTGCCCCAAACACTTGGTTATTTGATTGGTTCAGGCTATGTCGCAACACAATCGCCAACAGTCCACATCAGGACTGTTGGTTTTTCACGTGATATTGCCGTCGGAACGCTCGCTCCTTGCCTGTGTAGATGAGGTGTTAGACTGGAGGAGCTAGATAATGAAAATAAAGAATAATAATAAAAAGGGGAGGACTGGAGCTAGTTTTGAGCTTAGGGAAATGCTGTTTATAGGGAAAGGGTAGGGAGGGTTGTTAAAATTGTTAGTTTGTATCCACTAATCACTCGGCTGTAAATAAAGTTTTAACTAATCGGTCTCTTTTTGTGTCTCTCCCCTCCCCTTTCTTCCAAATTCTGTAGTTTGTGCACATCAACAATCTGAAGCTGATCTGCCGGGCACATCAGCTTGTCCACGAAGGCTACAAATTCATGTTTGATGAGAAGCTGGTTACAGTGTGGTCCGCTCCTAATTACTGCTACCGCTGTGGCAATATCGCCTCCATTATGGTCTTCAAAGATGCTAACACAAGAGAGCCTAAGCTCTTCAGAGCAGTGCCTGACTCTGAGAGGGTTATTCCTCCCCGAACAACAACCCCATATTTCTTGTAATCAGAGTTGACAAACATCAACATAGCTGTCACATTTGTTCTGTGTCACAGACAAAGGACTGAAAGTGTCTGTGGCGGTGGTATCAGCAGTTAATGAGTCCATGTTGATTTTGTATGATAGTATTCTTTTCCACCTAATTTCTGCTCTCGGTGCCAACTGTCAACAGCTATTTTCTACACCATATATTTAATGCCATTATTCTAAACTAAAAACATAAATGAGGAGATCTCGGTTGTCCAAGCACACAGCGTTCTTGTGTAAATGCTATATTGAATAAGACCTAAAATTACCCAGTCATCATCTGACCCTTGTAAAAAATAAAATGCATATTTTTTAGATCTCCTCTGTAGTTTACAATAAAATAAATTCACTCTGAAGAGCAAATCAGTTTTAGGTTGAATTTCTCTGTGGTGAAGTACCAGGTGTATTACTGTTATTTACAATAATGTTTTATCTTATTTTTGCTATGGAAATATATGTAAGATAATTAACGATGAAGCACTGCACAAAAGCAAAAATAGCTTTTATCATTATAGTCCTATTGTTTCATTTGAATTAAACACTTAGTTCTGTAATAGTATCTTATAAATAAAGCTGTAACGATTGAAAATGATGCAGAGATCAACTCCTTATAACCACTAATCAGCTATTTGTCTGCACTGTATTAGGCTAGCTAATCAGTTATACATGTACCGGTAATAAGTCTTCGATCATCACAAGGTGTGTGTGTGTGTGTGTGTGTGTGTGTGTGTGTGTGTGTGTGTGTGAGAGAGAGAGAGTGAGAGAGAAGATAATATACTTCATTGTAATTACTGCAAATGAACAGAAAACATAAGAACTATGGGCCTATGACATGAATGCTATTATTTAAAAGAAAGAAATGAACATAAAATCATGTATCTCCCAATTATAACGATCACAGCTAGAACAGTTTTTTTTTTTCTCACTCACAGCTAGAACTGTCGAATGAAGGCAGACATGGGTGTGACGTCACTGGTCATATGTGCTTGTGTAGTTGATTACGTGTTTATTAGCTAGTAGCCATAGAGCTAGCACTAGGACAGACAGACAGGAGGCTGAAGCTGGCTTTCATCAGTGCCACCACCACAGCTCTTCAACTGGGATCTATATGTGCATTGTGCAAACAGACATTTCAATATAAACGAGGATATGAAAAAGCACCACATACTGAAGACGTCAACTGTTCGGATAAACTTTCACAATGGTAAGAGAAGGAAAATCCGGATTCTGTTAGCTAACGAGCTAGCGATAGCTTTTTACATTGGTGGTGCCTCATTGTTGTGACCGTACGAAGCTATAGCTATACTTCTCATCCCAATGATCCCATTCCCAGCTGGACATGTATGTTGTGTTTATGTATTTCTGAACTGGCAGACTAACTCATATGGGTCACATGCGCAGAGCGTGGTAGTGTTGTTATGGAATGCGACGCGAATATGTGCTGCTTTAAAGCTGTCGTGTTTTCTAAACGCGAGATAACAGCGTCATAAATATTAAGGTTCAGATTCAGACAGTCTACTAAAGCTGTCATTGTCAACCACAATAGCAAACATACATCGCATTAAAAGACCGACTAGTTTTTATAGTTGTTTGGTGAAAATAGAAGAAACCGTTCTGTCTAGCGCTGCTCATGTCCATTCAACACGTCGTTGGGGTTGTATTCCAGATGTTCCCTGATGTTTAACTTGTGTCCAGATTAGAACATTTAAAAGGTTTATCTACAACCACATGAATACATGATGAAAGATTGATAACTACAGAAATGTAAATGGAGTGGATAAGTCGTGGAAATTATTGCAGTTCAGACCTGATAAACACGTTACACGTGTTATATAGACTTCATTCATTGAGCCTCTGTTTACTGTCAAGCAGAACACTGGACCTTCAATAAATGCTAAAGAAATTATTCAACCTGTTTGAAATACTCCCTTGATGTTGCTTGTTGTTGCATGGTGTTTATTTAAGATTGTGGACTGTAGCCGGTGCCACGTCTTGCCCCTAGGATTGTAAGCCAGAAAAATGACACTTGCATCTTTTCCCTTGCTCTTTTGCTTTGTCTCGGAAAAGAGTGCATTTTAGTGATATTTCCGTTATCAAACATCTGGCAACCATGATGAAGCCAACCAGGTGACCCTAGATGATGTAATGCTACCAGCATTTTAAGGATTTCTTGAGACATCATCGTCTTTGGTCAAGCATGCAGCTAAATTTACATATGGAGACTGCATCCTATTCCTGAAGAAAGACAAATAGTGGAGTAGAGAGAGACATACTGTGGTTGCATGGCATGGTCTGGATGTTGCACCCACATTGTGGCTTTGTCAGTCAGAGTGTGATGTCTCTGACATTTGCATGTTTAGGGCTAGAAATGCAACAGAAAAATGCTGGGTGATGATCCAGCATCTTTCCTACTCGGCCCATTTTCAACACTGTGACGCTTGCTCTAATGTTATTTGATGCAGTTGTCGTTATAGTGTATTTTAAAATAAACAACCTGTAATTTCTTTTTCAGATGTAGCAGAATGGCAGTGAGAACCCTGCCTTCCTTTTTCGGACAACACCGCACTGGCACACGGCTGTACTTCTTGCACCACCAAAACGAGAAGCCCTGAGCCTAAGCCCTGAGCCTACTTTTGGAGAGTGGATGTCCAGCAAGGAGGGTGTTCTGTGGTAAAATACACTGAGAAAAAAGAAACTGACATAAAAGTCACAGAGAGAGAGAAATGTTTGCCAAACTGAAGAAAAAGATTGCAGAGGAGGCGGCCACTGCTCCCAGGACCGGTGTTCGTATCCCCCGTTCGATTAGCAAGGAGTCCATCACATCAATGGGGGCAGACTCTGGGGATGACTTTGTAAGTATCTCCAGCAGGCTGTGAAATGAGTTACCATAAAGCCTGATTTGTACTTGGTCGTACATAGGGCTGTCACGATTGCAAATTTAAGCTGATTATTAATTGTCACACAAATAATTGCGATTTAATTAAATTAATATACAAAGAAATCATTGACACATTTAATATTTGATCATAATTTAGTTTTCAAATTATTTGAGGGGTGCTATACCCGCCAATATTCAGCGATAGTGTAGATTTTTGTCATCATAACAAACATGAAATGCCATTGACAATGAATGGAGAATTTATGGCATATGTAGACAAGCAAATCGGCTATTTTCGTCCTACACTAAGATTAAACTACCAGCCACTGTTGTTGCTGTTGTGTTTCCCCCACACAGACGCCGGGGCCCGCCATGCATGTCTGTATTCTTTCACCTTGCCATGTAACAGGTCCGCCTTTCACAATGATATCTATGTTAAGGCCAGTTTTCTAAGTGTTTCTGCTGGGGCCTATTGGCCCTGCCCTACCATTAGTAATCCCCCTCTGTAGCGGGATAAAAGCTTTCAGCCGCCTCGCTCATATAATGTAGCCCTCGGGACAGTCGCCATCACTGCCAGCTCTATAGATGTGCATAATGCATCACTCCCCTCATAGTGGTGGTGTTCACTTCAGAGTTCAGACCATAATAATGTAACATCAGACATGAATTTATTTATGCAATTAAAATGTTATTAAAAAGCAATCCAGGTGAAAATGTATTCTAAGAAGTTATTTAGAAGATGCCACTCATTCTTTATTAATTTATATTGGCTAGCCAGACCGCACATTTTTCCATGAAGACTAAATCATAGTCCCTAGGGATTTGAATTATGTCGTTTTTTCTTCTATGGAATTGCCTTGCCGTAGTTATCTCTGCCTGGGTGTGTCAGCTAGTTGGTGGAGACCTTTAAAGTACAGTAGATGCCACGAGACATAAGGGACAGGGGACCGATTAATTGTTTTGTTTGAGCGCATGCCATGCAGGCAGGATAATGTGTTGCTCAGTGTCGTAAAGGTAAACCAGTGTAACCTGAAGCCCTGCTCCAATGTCAGACCTGCCCCACTTCTCAGTTGGCATTTACACGGGAGTGCACGCATACACCCTTCTGACTGGTTCTCTCAATTTTCCAGTCCATGAGTGAGCATGATAATCCATTGGTTGCATGGAGTCTTGAAAGTTGAATGATTCCTCCATAAGTCATTACTACTTGAGTTCTATCTCAAGGGAGTGATTTTCTTTGATTATCTTTTTGGCAAAATAAACGTGTTACCATCTGTTACTTTGATTAGTGTTACCTTTCACAGAGTGGAACCCAGACTCCTGATGCTGTTGGATTTCTCTTCTCAGATGCACTTCAATTATTTAGTCTAACCCAAGCCCCACGCTAAGTCCCTCCCCAACCAGTTCTTGTCCAATAGGCACGTTCGCCGCAAAGTCAAGCTGTCCTCTCCCATTGAGATGCATGTTTAAATGACAGGATTTCTCTATATAAAATAAGCCATCATTTCAGTAGCAAAACCTTCAAAATGTCTTCTAAATCTAGTCAACCAGGCCTGCAGTAGGATATGCATTATGCACGGGGCAAATTTGCATGACATTATTTAAATGAACTAGAAATACGAGGGAAGGACAGAGGATGAAAACAACTTTAACAACAACTATTGATTGATTGAATACTTTATTGGCAGAAATGAAATTAGTACAGCATACAGTCATACACGAATGAAATCAGTACAGGGTACAGTCAAACACAACAGCCAAAGGGAACACCGAAAAAAGTCCTTGCGGTCTTGTTTCACTGTACCCTGTACTGATTTCATTCG
>OOFJ01102516.1:4905-16202 GCA_900323375.1 Benthosema glaciale
GCTCTATAGGATCTATGGCCATATGCACGCACGCTAGAAGGTGTTTACCAACCGGGATACGAACTTATTTCCTGACATGAAGCCACGCCCCCGTGCCTGATTGGCCGGTGTAAAACTGGTCAAGCTGTCATGGCGGCGCCACAACAACAACAGCGTTGCAACCTGCTTGCGGTTAAGGTCAGGTTAGGAGTTTGGGGTAGCGATAGTAATAGACTAACCCTAAGCCAAAGCCCAAAACTAACCCTAGAAGCGAAAGCATGTAAAACATCGCAAAGCGATGTTTGACATGCTTTTGGTTAGGGTTAGGTTTTGGGCTTTGGCTTAGGGTTAGTCAGCGGGCGGCTAGCCGCCATGATAGTTTTAGCCTGACCAATCAGGCGCGGTGAGCAGCGGAGGGGCGTCGCCTCCTGGTTGAAGCCAGTTGGTAATTCTCTACAGGCCGCACGCACGCACGCATGCACACACACAGGAATCTCTACGCTTCAGCTTGAGCTGCCATGCAGCCTTCTTCTCCCACATGGGTTGCATAAGATTCCCGGAGGGAGGTGGGCACGGCATGCCGTGGATGGCTCAGGGTGGCGGAGGATGAGGAAGAAGAGTGCTGCATGAAAGCCCTTATGTCTGCCGTATAGCTGCATGTGCAAAAAGACACAGGGAACAGCTGACCCCATGCCTGCCTGCGGTTCAAAGGCCAGCCTCTTCCTCAGAAGTCCGTCCCAACCTTTGAAGTGTGAGCGACATGCATGGTCTGTCTGGATATCGCAGGAGCCGGAGTGGCAAGAAGCAACGTTTTCAACCAGCTCTTCTTATAACCTCCCTCTCCACCACCATGCAGCACTGCTGAGCTGCTAAAGCAGATTAGCCTCATGGTGGGGCTCGGGCAGACTTGAAGGACATCAAAGGGGACAGATCAACAAACACAGAGGGAGGACGCTCTCTTGGGGGGGAAAGCGTTGTGTAATCATATCCTATACGTGGGATATCGCAAGCGTGATAATCCATAATGTGCATGTCGCGTGCTCTTAGGCCCCAAAAAGGAGTATTGTAGTCGTGTAAAACAAATCACACTTGTGTGAAGTGATGAGGGCCCGGAGGCCACCCACTGTGGCCACCACCACACATTCATTCATTGCAGATTCACTGATTCAAAAGCCATGCATTGGAGGCGGGGCTAGCGCCCTTCAAAAAGAAACAATGTCTCAATTGTCTGCATGTATAAAATGGTGCTGATGAATAGCATGCCCTAAAAGTTCTTTGGCTTCTAATTCCAATCACATGATCAGAAATCGGCGTTGATCACGTCATTTTCAAATGATCGGAAACCGGATCGTGAGCAAAACGGGACATCCCTAGTATCAATACTATATTCATATCATGATATTATACAGGATATTGTCTGTGATTTTGGATATTGTACTATCGTGTTATGTTATAGCCTAAGTGTTGGATCGGTACTCAAAATAAAATGATCGGAATCGGCTCAGGAGAAAAAAAAACACGATCGGGACATCATAGGGGAACCATTAGAGGTGTCCTATAGCTGAAAAACCAGTAGAAAACATCCAAAGATCCAAACATCCAAAGGGCGACTGTAGATCAGGAGGTAGAGCAGGTCGTCCAATGATCCGTGGGTCGGCGGTTCGAATCCCCGGCTCCTCCTGTCTACAAGTTCCTGGGCACGAGTTGACACTGAACGCCAAATTGCTCCCGATGTGCTGGTTGTTCCTTGCATGGTTTCCGCCGCCATCAGTGTATCTAAAGCGCCTTGGATAAAGCTAGGTGCTATATAAATGCACCATTTATCATTTAAAGAACCATAACCACTCAAACTCTTACAAATACTTTGTTGAAGGATCCCCCTGCAGGGTTCTATACCTTTGCTGAAAATAACGGATCTAGAAGCTCACAACGTGTGGTGTGCAGACTGTGGAGGGCTGCCCATAATTCAGACATCCCATAATGTCAAAAATATGCAGGATGTTAGGGTTTTTGTTGTTAACAGGTTCTTTGAATGGCAGCGGTTATATATAACACCTTAGGCACCCCAAAAGAAACTGCTGAAGCACCACCATTTTATGTGTACGATGAGCATTTGAGGATATACTTCAGCACAGCAGCTCAAGGACAACATGATGAAGCACGCAGCAGGTCCACATATAGCAAGCACTACAATCACTCTGATTGGCTGCTCAACACTTGACCAAGCAATCAGAGAGAAAACTCTGCTGAGGCGAGAGGCATGTTTGGATAATCAGTATGCTATGTGTCAGTGTTGTTCTTGGCAGCAAATTAGTTTTAGTTTTAGTCTTTTTGAATAGGTTTCATTTAGTTTTTGTCACATTTTAGTCACCTGTAATGTTTTAGTATTAGTCTAGTTTTAGTCGACTAAATGTCATAAGGGTTTAGTTGACTAAATCTACAGTTGATTTAGTCAACTAAAATGCATTTTGTTGGGCCTTGATGCCGTCATAATGACAGATTTTACACTTGCTGAATAGTCGATCTACAAGCTCACAACGCGTCGCACTGCGATGCGTTGTGAGCTAGATCGCTATTTTCAGCATGAAACAAAGTGTAAAATCACTTGTCTTTTAGTGGATGACTTGTCCACTAGTACTTCCTGACATTTTAGTCTCGTTTTTATTTGTTGACGAAATTGTGAACATATTTAGTCTCAGTTTTAGTAATTAATTTTCATTTAGTTTCCATTTAGTTTTAGTCAGTGAAAAAAGGTAGTCGACGAACATTTTTGTTTTTAGTTTTAGTCGACGAGAGGTCTGGTGGCTGCTGGTGATCGAGTAAAAAGTTATTCTTTGAAAAAAACTTTTACTTTGAAAGCTCTTGTAAAAGGACACGCATCACGTCTTCTATAGCATAGACTCAAGGACATGGAAAATAGACATAACTTTGTTAAGTGTGCTCTGTGCTGGAAAATTGGAATCACAAATGCCATAAAATATGTAATTGTCCATGTCATTTAAATGCAGAGTTGTTGGAGCTTTTGTCAAGCCCTGGAGGTATTTGTTGGGAGATGCCGAGGAAGAATTCACATTAACATTTCGAAAACATGTTTATCTGTGAAAAACAGTGTGTTATAGGGTTTAATACAGCTCGTCTCTGTGGGCAGTTGAAATTGGTGTTTTTACTGAATGCCAACTGCCAAAAGAGAACTTATTTTCTCCATCGAATGTATCTCCCATTTGTGTGTGGTGTCTGGTTATTTATTTCATACTTAATAGTTTCTATATACAAGCCTTTCCACGTGTCTCAAAATAATTGTATTCTTAAACTTGAAATCACTTCATAACAGAAAGCATAAGCGTGAACCGAATAATTTTGCCATGAATGTCCTGCAGCGAGTATGTGTCTCATCTTGCAATGGAAAATAGATCTGTTTTAACCACTTTCATCCTGGCGTGCCTAGTATTTGGGGCATATCAACTCATTATAGTTTGTTTTTCTTTCCTTCTTTTTTATTTATTTAAAGAAAGACAAACAAATTCAGTCCATTTTCCAAAAGTATAGCAGATTTACCAGCTCAGTGGCCTTGTGGTTAGACTCACTGTCCGCCCTGAGACTGGGAGACCGGGGTTCGAGCCCCGGCCGGGTCATACCAAAGACTCAAAAAAAAATGGGACCCAATACCTCCCAGCTTGGCACTCAGCATCAAGGGTTGGATTGGGGCCCCAGGCTAACTGCCTGGGCACTGGAGCTGCCGGCCTGGTGGCGTGCCGCGGGTTCGATTCCCAATCCCGACGGACTTTGCCGCGTGTCTTCCCCCCATCTCTCTCCATCCTTTTCTGTCAAGCTACTGTACTATCAATAAAGACAAAAAAAAAGGCCCAAAAAATATCGTAAAAAAAAAAGGTTCACAATCACAATGGATTACTTACAACGTGATGCGACGTGATCTTGTAGAGCTGATATGTTATTCATTATACGACAAAGTGGTTAAAAAGTGGTTATAAAGACAAAAAGTGAAAGGCACTCATTGTTTTTTGAGTGTTCTGAATTCCATTAAATCCATTGCTTGCTGAGTCACAAAGGGTTTTATTTTTTGACATTTGCTTTCCTCTCTGAGGTGTAGTTGAAGTTGTTTCACACCTGAGGGGCTCGGGGTCGGTTGACCCCGCAGGTTGAAAAACAACAACTGTTCCAGCAACACAGGTATAGCATCTAAAGTGATGATTAAGCCATCCATGTCTTGTGGCCAGTGCCCCCTGAAGGGAAATCTCCAGCCTCTCGGTGTTCAAAATCACAGTCATTTGCAGCCAAGCCTTCCTAAGCCAGCCACAGTCAGGAGGTTTCATTACCACCTGCATTGTGGGGGTGTGAACCGTTGGGGGGTCGAGGCAGGGGGTTGGGGGGATCTTTTCTTTTGCACAAAGCATATCTAGAAAATACAACCTGAATGGCTGAGGCTCTCATTTCCCCCACCCACACTCTTCACTTACCATTCCATATATATTCCCTGAGCCTAAAGGAAAAAAAAAAGATTTTGAGGGAAAAGACGTAATTATGCTTTCCTCCTGTGTCACCATGGATACACTGCAGAGGCGAATTCTGGGCTACCGTATAAGTCGCAAACATAACAAAACAAAATGTTTAAGAGGCTTTTATTACAGAGAGTAATAAGAAGCAGCTTTGATGTTTACTGTAAGTATTTTACATATTATGTAGTAAAGACAGCATTGGACTACTCAGATAAAAGCACAAAAAAACAGTCTACTTTAATCATCATTATAACCTTTCCTCTTCATAATCACAGAGAGAATTACTTCTCTCCGTGGCTTCATCGTACCACCACCAGCGGGATTATAATAATCATCATCATTATCATCATCCTCATAATTGCCATTGCCAACTCGGTTGGTAACACCATTTAAGTCGTCATCATAGCAGCATCAACATCAGTTATCAAGCCAACCAGGTAGAATAAATAAATAAATATGCACCGGCACATAAATAAATTAAACAAAAAGAAAATCAAAACCTCTTTGAAGGATAAAGTTCAACATCTGTAATAAAATGAGGTATATAAATACCACTCAATCCAGTGTCAACTATCAACAATAATTAGAGTGTAATACTGTTATGCATTAGAAGCAGCACATTCTTTCAACACCTTAATAACAAATACATTATTGTCATAAATTACATGTATATCAAAAGACACAAAAATACTTTAATCACATTTTTTTACCTAAATCTTTCTCCACCTTTTGTGAGTTTGTTTTAGTTTTCATATGTTGTAGTATTTGTTTTTCACTAACTATTGACACATTAGTAACTATATTTATCGTTAATGAGAAAAATAATTCTATTCTATATCAGTGCAAAACATCAGCAAGAAGTTGCCATGGAAAGCAGAATGTGAAAAGAGGAAACAGATTCTGTTCAATGCAATAATGAAGTGAACTTAATAAGGCAATGACAGGCTCTATCTACTGTAATCTCTGAACTCATTGTCTGCAAGGATTTCAATATAGATTTCTCCTCCATTTCTCCCCATTTCAATTCATCTCTGAATGAAAATGGCACTGCTATATAACGTAACTTAAGGCATTTTCTTTGTCTTGGATGGTTATACTGTACATTAGTACTGTCAAACTCATCCCTATAACTATATTACAATGAGGATCCAAACTAATGTAAGACAGATACCATTATGTGGATTTATTATCAAATAATGTGGATTTCGGTTTTTTAGCACTGTTGGAAATCATCATGATGCCACATTCCATAATTTATAGCCTGTATTGCAGCTACTGATCCTTAGCCTTACTGGGCATTAGGGTTGTGAAAATGACTTTGGCACGTTGCATGTTGAATCTGTACAAAATAATCGACTGTCTTGACAATTTTAACGCATTCTGACCGTATTCCAGTACTATTATCCCAGTGCCACTCAGTGGACCCTATTTTGTGTGACTTAAGTATCAGGTCTAATGACTTAATCATCCAACTGCCATGGACGGAGATCTTCGTCTTTTCAAATCCATCAGTTCACTGCCATTGACCATACCGCGGCCATCTCACCAGCAAGGTTGTAACTAGCCGCAATTTCCCATTGACAGCCCATACATCCAATTAATAATTGGTAATAAATTGGGGTAATTTTTGCCCCTTGAATAAGGTACCTCACTTTAAAATAACCTTGGCACATGAATGGACAATCGTGGCAGTTGATGTGTAGCATTGGCCACGCCTCCAGGTCTTAAGTTAAGTCATAAGACCTGGAAATGAAGACATGCAAAATAGGGCCCATGCAGTGTGTCTAAACCGAAAAGCAGGTATAGGTGAGAAATGAAAATTATTTTGCAAGGCTTAAATAAAGGCCGTGAAATATTCTGAACACCCACTCCTATTCAAATGAACTCTTAAACAATCAAAGCCCAATCACAAAGCCCTTTGATAAGGAGACATGGCCGCCGCCTCTGCTGCAGAAAATGAAAGAGTAATAAAACAGAAGTGGCGTGATGTGAGTAGGATTAAACCTTGTCAATCATCAGATGCTTATAGCGTAGACTTAGCTGTCTCCAAGGAATGTTTGTAAAGTACTGTACAGCTAATTGCGCTAAACAAATATGTACAAAGTATGCGTTCATTATGAGAATTAGAGTCGAGAGGCAGCATCGGGAGGCTACGTCTAATTAAAAGCTGCATAATGACCAGATTATGCATTAAATTAATAACGCTACAGTAATGATACCAAACATGTTAGTGTTGATTGAAGTTTCCTTTGTGGGGGGCCACCTGGCTCCATTAAGCCTGATTTATAATTCATCACGCGGCCGTGGAGCGCAAGACAGCGATCCCTAATTAATCGCATGTAAGGTGGCGGGCGCGCCGAAATGAGCCGATGCAACAAGCTCACCCAACATGTCAAATTCGACACAGTCGCAAGAGTTAAGAGAAGCATAAATCAGGCTTCACACGACAAAGAATTCCATATTAAGCATTAGTTATACATGTGGCACTGGTTACCCCACCGTGGAGGCAGAGTGAGACAGCGAGTGAGAACTAAAAGTACATTTTCCTCAGTGTAGCCAAGACGGCGAGAAATATCGAGGAGTCGCTCTTGTTGATCTGTCCTCCCTGTGGAGCAAAAAGCCAAGGCGAAGTGCTGTCAATTAAGCTCCACTTGACCAAACAACCTGAGGGGCACACGTCATGTCGGTCACGACTCACGACAGCATGGCAGAGCTGGTTTGATGGACCATATTTTCCCATTAAAAGTGCACTGGACCAACGGATAAGACCTTCAGCTGGACACAGAGAGCTCACACTCACGCACGCACACACGCACGCACGCACTCATGCACGCACGCACTTACGCACACACGCGCACACACACATACACACACACACACACACGGCTCATTGGTGAAAGACCCGCAAAGAATCACTTCCATGCTCCATGGTAGGCCTTGTGTAAAACAGTCACGACATACCACCAACGTTTTGTCAAATTAAACTGACAATTAAATTCTTCTGAGGCAGGCTCTTCAGTAGCGTTCCTCCAGATACCAGATCTCTATCTGTACTATTATTATTATAATTAATGGACTGACTTCAAGTTTGTATCAAGTTGGAGGTTATGCTACTTTTCAATGCTACCTTTTCAATACACTATTCGTCCGCCATGGACAATGCTTTGTGGTAAAACAGCACCTGTTCCTTTTCAGATGTATAGTAAAAGAACACACAGTGCATTAAAATAACTATAGAGGAACCACAACATAAACACACTGCTACAAACCTGAAGAGCTACCCTAATTACAATAATGAGCTCACAAGTTTGTTGTTCTTCTAAAGGTGACACCATCTGTCTCTCCAGGCAGGTTTCCTCCTATAACTACCTCGCAACAAGTTCACGTACTGCGCGCCGATCTGTTGTGTGCGCGATCCGTTCTGTGCACGACCTGTTCTGTGCACACGCCACACAGACAAAGCACAGTTAATATTCCCATCATGTAGGAGTCGACAACAGTGCTGTCCAAGCAAAGTCGTACCGGGCTTTCTTGGTATTTATCCTTCTTCACTGGAGTAGTCGGTAGTAGTCGCAAACCCCTTCATCATGACAGCTGCCGTGTCGAACCCTCAGACCATATCCCACCGCTGAGCGCTCTGTCACTCTGCTGCCTGTGTGCTGTTCCCTGGGTTGTCGTGCCCTCGTCCGGAGGCGTTCAAGGAGCTACGCTTCAGTACCCGGTTGATGATGTCGCTGCACGTCTTCCTGTACTGCAGTCGGAGCAGGGAGTACACGAAGGGGTCACATGCTGCCTTGCTGTAGGCCAAACACTTGGAGACGATTCCCCAGTGAGGGTTGATAGGCACAGACGGGAATAGCTCCACGATCCTGCAGGCAAGCAGAAGCAGAGAGACAAATCAAAAATGCTGTAAAAGACAAAAAAAAAGGCCCTGGCTGGCAGTGGACATGACGACTTAACGTTGATTTATTTTTCAAGTTAACACCATCAAGTTGCACCTCTTTTCCCCCTTTTTGAGTGGTGCAACCACCAGTACAGTACAGTACAGTACAGTACAGTACAGTACAGTACAGTACAGTACAGTACAGTACAGTACAGTACAGTACAGTACAGTACAGTACAGTACAGTACCACTCACTTCAGATTAGTTTGGGCTTTTTATGGTTTTATTGATAGGACAGTGGGCTGACAGGAAATGGAGAGAGAGATGGGGAGTGACACGCAGCAAAGGCCGTCCGAATTGGGACTCCAAACCGAGAGGCTACATTGTCTCCGGACCTCTACACCAGCGGTCTGGGACTTTTATCAATTATCTAATGTAATCCTGGCCTCTACACTACATTCGTCAACCTGGGGAGAGCAACAGACTGACCTCATGCTTCCTTCAATGCATGAATGTCCAAGCCGCTTCTTTTCACCTGGCAGCTAGGGGAGTTTCCCCGGTTGGACATAGCACGTGGAAGGAACACTTATTCCAACCAGTTCCTTTCCCCTCCATCAGGCGCCCCGGCTGGCCAGGGGGAGGCCGTTTAGAGACCAGGATTACTGCATGATTATTGTGAGTATACCTACCCTTGGGGACACGTGGAGAACATGCATGCAAACTCCACATAGGGTATGGGCACTGATGACGCGGAGGAGAGAACATGCCCCTGCAGAGCCCCCCCAATGACCCCAGCAGGAATCAAACCCAAGTCCTTATAGCTGTGAGGCGACAGTGCTACCGACTGCACCACCATGCTCCCCAACGGTAACTTACTCTTATAATTAAATGTCTATCCTACAAAAATGTCTCTATAAACAATTGACTGTATGCTAAACATGACACTCCAAAAGCTCTCTCTCCACCAAAGGCCCCGCGCTGGGGGAACCCAGGGCTAGAATTAAGAATTAAAGAGCGTCTGGCAGCTGACCTACCATGCCGCTTCTTCTCTCATTTTAACGATGCAGTCCAATGTTCTGCTTCTTTGTCTGCTGTTTTAATTTAGGTTCTTCTAGGGCAATTGATTTCTTCAATCCCTTTGTTTGCAATGATGTGTTTAATGGGCTGTTTTTGCAATTTAACTACGAATGTGACGTGAATGTTTAAGTGCATGCTTGAATGAATGACACATTGCATTTGTATTGCGCTTTCTCAGTAGTACCCTAAGCATGTGCGATGTCTGATGTGTTTTATCACCTACTCCACTGTGTGGCAATGAAAGATAATTATTTTCTGTTTCCACTCCCAGGAAAGGCTTACAGCGATATGTTTTATTTTTCCATTTCCATCGTCTCCTCTCCCAGCGGATAGAGGTAATTGCAACGATGTCCAAACTGCAATAAAGATCATAGTGCATCTGATCTGGTGAGCTGTGCGTTTCACAAAACTTTATCGATATTACCAAATCGATATTTCTCAATGGGTAGCGAGAACACTTCCAACCACTACAGATGTGCTAGTTGTATTCTAATAACGTACTCTAGCTGGCATATAGATTCGTTAAAATACGATGTTATTCATTCCAAGTAAATCCTGGATTGTATTCACATTGTGGCCAATGGCCATACAAGAACAAAGTTACGATTAAAATAAAATTGCAGAAGCCTTGAGATCAATCTTGATTATAGTTAAATAAACTATGTGAAAAGGACATTTATTATTTAATGGCTGTTCTCTCAGTTTCATGATCGTTGAGACACCTTGAGACTTTTTGCGGGTGTTGTACTTCCTCTCAATCAGTCTTGAATATATACTATAACCTGAAACGATTACAATCAACAAAAATAGTCTTCTAATAACTTTTAATGGCACAAGAACAATGGTACAACTTTATTTTATAGGTGGTAATGTAAAATGTAAAGCCTTGCCACATCCTTACTTGCAAGTACAGTTGTTTCAAAAGGTTGACAATGGGCTTCTCTTGGTTTCAACAAGACATCCTCCACCACAAGATCAGAGTCTCTCACCACGTCACTCTAGGCCAGTGGTTAACTCGAAGGGGTGCCGGCACTGCCGTGGCACCCTAGAGTGTCGTGACGCAAGTCTCCAGGGGTGACTCAGAATACTTTGACAGATTTGGAATTGAACAATTTAACTTCAGTTTAACCACTTAGACCCTCTATACTTAGCAAGACGGACTGCCAAACCTCCTCGCCAAAAATGGCTGATCTATTGTTAGGTGTTTTAACCAATTTTGGGCGAGAACCCCTGTTGGTGTTAGCAGATCTACAAGCTCATACCGCTCCACAGAGTGGCGCGCCAAAGCTTGTAGATCTACTATTTTTGAAAAATCGTGAAAATGTAGCGCAAAGCTTTGAATATATTCTTTCAGAGTGAAAGTTTTTAACTCAAATCTTTGCTTCTGGGGTGTTTCTGGAACACCATATTTTCAGATGGTAGTCGGTGGCCAAATACCAGATAATTCTGGGGCTCCTTGACATGAAATATTGAGCACCACTGAGTTATAGAAACATAGGTATTTCAGAAAACTGTCATGATTTCTATAAGACATTTTTTTTGTTGTTGTTTTGACATCAGGCCAAAATGGGTTAATACTTATTACGTATTAATAAGCTGATCATGATGTATCAAAGACACAGAGCTTAAGTGTTATGCCGATATTCTACAGTGCTATTCTTAATTACGCCTATATTACCCCTTCTGGGGCTTACAGTAGGTCGTCTACAAGAGTTCTCCAAGCATCATCCTGAGCCAACACTGTAGCTATTAATAAGTGGGTTGGTTGATTGATTGGTGAGTCCAAGTTTTAGTCTGTGGTGATGGGGTGGGTCAGAAGGGCCACATGGGACCTTCTGTATCCC
>OOFJ01102524.1:0-10418 GCA_900323375.1 Benthosema glaciale
GTAAAGTATATTTTGAGAAAAATACTTTTGTGTACTGTTACTCAAGTAAAAAAAATTAACCAGACTTTTACTAATTGATTATTTATTAATTGATTAAATTCATTCCCACCACTGAGTAAAAGTACTTTTGCTCCTCCTTTTCTCCCTTTATTTAAAAATAAATTGTGGGACGCTCACGTGGGACGCTCACGTCACCCCATTGGTTTTTCTGTCCGTCTCATTTTACCCCTGCCATGGGGTAAAGTGAGACACAAGACCACTTTTTTTTAAGCGATCATATTTTCACTGCCCTTTGTCTTGAATACATTCTGATAATTTCCATTTTTAGGAAACATCCCAAATTAATTGGAAATGTGAACATTTTACTGAAAAATCATTTTAGCTCACCAGAGGGGAGCAAATGTAAAAAGTGTCCCACGTACCCCCGTCTCCCCTACTGTATGTTGAGTCTTGGGGCTGGTTGTTGTTCTGTTCTCTGTGAAACATTTCTTAGTTGCAGATGTTATTATTTACTCACGTTAGACAGCCTCCACACGGATCCGATCGATGCTTTAATAATAGTCCTTGATCTGTTAATGTCAATCGCTCTGGATCAGGAGCTGAGCTGCTAAATGCCTAAATTGTAAACTACGATGAAAGTCTAAACTTTGATCGCACGTATGAAGTGAAACTTAAGTATACTCTGCACCTGAAGTGAAAGTGAAAGTATCTGTGACTGTATGGGGGTGTTGTCTGTATGAGCCTTAAGTTAACAGTCCGGTTTTAGAGCCTCCTCTCACCTCACCCTGAGGCAGGAGGACACATCATTGTCCGTTTTTTGTGATATACATACAGTGCTTGTGTAACTAAACTGTAATTTACGTCGTCCCGCCGGCCGGTCCCGGTATCATAACACCCGAAAGGCAATGCTGCACAGTCTAGTCTGGAGCTGATGGTAATTTACGTCATGTTTGTAGTCAGATCATTTGTAGTCATCATGCAGGAATCCACAAGGCGGAATAAGAATTCCGCCATTCATAATAATAACTGATTCCTCCTTGTGGTTTCCTGCCTGCTGACTACAAATATTGACTACAACTACAACGTGACGTACTGTATTTTACCATCCGCTCCAGACCGTTTAATAACACTCGAAAGGGAATGCTGCCCAGTCTAGGGTCAGCCGGTCAGGGATACGACGAGGGATAATGGAGGGATGTCTGCTCTGCTGGCCAGCTGGCATAATGGGCACAGGGAAGTTTAAAGGACGACTTCATTTTTTGAGCGGTGCTATAGCTGCTCCTAAACAGTGACTGTGTGTGTATGTGTGTCTGAGCATGGTCCAGGTTCAGAACAGACCAGAGCCTGTCATGGTGGACTGATATGTGCAGTTATATCATGTATTATGCAACACAACAAGCAGTTGTCAACATATCAATAATGTTACAGTTGAAACTGTACTATGATGCACTCTCACATTTTGAGTCATGATTTTGTTTTCTTCGTGGTATAGATTTTGTTTGTGTTGGTTGGGTGGCACTATGTATGTATGTCATATATTGTGATTACCTGTCTTAACCACTAGAGGGCGATGCAAGCCAATAAACAGAACCGTATGTTGCATCCATAGACTGTGTTGCATCCAGAACCAGTCCAGAAGTCTTGTTGTAACTCTGGCCCATTTCTCCATTTACATGGATGTGAATTGTGAACTACTAACATGTTGATTAATGAGCATTGTCCCTGTGTCAAACGAAATAAACAACTACACAAATTCAGTACTCAATCACTTGCTTGAACTTCTTGAAGGTGTGTCTATGCTTCATCTTCCAATATTATTACTGGCCTGAGTGAATTTTAATTATTGCAATGCAAATGCAATAGCCACTTTAAATTAAAGGCTTGTTTTTTTTCTACAAGACTGGCTTTATTGGTGACTTGGTCAGAGTTGGTCTCATCTTTTTGTTCCATCTATTCTGTCACCCATGCAGTTGTAATTTGGGAACCTGTTACTCTCTACTCTTTTTTTTTTCTTTTTTTTTTAACATGTTTATAGATTTTTTCTTTTCAGAATTCCCAAAACAATTATTCACATATATTTTCATACACACATACACACATGGCAGCACAACATTAAAACAAAATTATAAATAATAATAATAATGATAATAATAATAATGATAATAATAATAATAATAATAATAACCAGGATTATGTCCATAAATACAAGGCCAACAGACAAAAAAAACATTTGACATACTGTTAAAAAAGAAACAATGTCCCCATCACAGTTCCTTACCCCCACCCAACAGCTGACTGTTACTCTCTACTCTGGCCAAACAGAGGCGCTCCTTCTCCTTTCACTCTTTTTTCTACATTATTATTATTATTATTTATTACAATACATAATGATTGATATAACTGAGGTTTTAAACTGTGCTCAGTGTGCTGTTCTTCTCTGAATCCCCAATGAGCGCGTCAATGAATTATGTAAATGAGAGAGCAAATATGTACATAATGGGATCCCGGAAGTGGATCCGGCTGCTTCTGAGAGCAGGTGGGGGGGACATTGGTGCATGTTCCAGCTGATGAAAACAACTGATCTACAAACCCACAGCGCGCTGGTGACGCGGTGGGATGTGCGCTTACAGCTCGGGTGTTTCGGCCACAGCGCGACACCGTCGTACGTCGTGAACTCAGACCACTGTGCACTGTTGCCATGTCTGCTTGTTATAAGCGATTCTGAGCTTATTTTTTTCTCCAAAGTTGCTTGCTGGTACAAAATCTGCCTTGTATTGCCCAGAGCAGAGGTTCACAAACTTTTTAATGTCAAGGACCCCCACATTGATACTAATTAGCCCGCGGACCCCCATTTGAAGAGTTATGCCAGGGACCCCCATAAGAGAAGATATTTCCCCCCCGGCTCTAGCAGTGATTCTCAACCCATTTAATTTCAAGGACCCCCAGTTTGACATGCATATTAGTCTACAGACCAATAGCATTTCTAGCTCTAGGACCCCAATTTATATTGTAAAATCAATATAAATTCAATAGTGTACAAATGGTTCCATTTGGTTCCATTTGTACACTCTCAGAGTTACAAACCCAAGGGTCCATTTGGTTCCAAACTATCATTTTGGAACCACTGGGCTAGACAATTACATTTCATTCAGTACGTATTGATAGAATCTTCGATCTGTCTGGACTGGAGTCTAGAATTTTAGTTTTAAAATGCAATACTGGGTCAAATGTGGGATCGCAGACTTGGATGTAAACACAGCTGTACCTACTACTACATCTCTAAACTTCACTCTTTTTCCATGGATTGTGGTGCTCTTGTAGTCAATCCTGGTTGCTTGTAAATATTGGCTATTGGTAGTTGCGGGTTGCGCTTTTCTTTTGGCTTGTTTCTAAAAGTGTAGTTATTTGCTTATTGGGCTTTAATTGTTTACTGTCTATACTGTATTCATTCATCCAGTGGTTGAAGTGATTGAAGTATTTATTAACAGTATATGCAGAATGGAATGGGTACATTTCAAACGGAAGTGTAGCAGTGGCTCAGAACCTCAGCCTGATGGACTCAAAGTCTAGTATCGCCCCCAGTCCATAGGGATATCCCTTTGGTCTAGTGGTTAAGATGTTGGACTTTCACACGGAAGACCCAAGTTCGAATCCCGGGAGTTACGGAAAGCTCAATACAAAAACTGTTACTGGATAACATCATCAAGCTAATACACTCGTTTACAATAGGGTCCAGCATTTTCAATTAATCCGAAGATGAGATTTCCCATATAGCTCTGTCCTTGACATTAAAATGTTGGGGAACGTAGCTCAAAAAACTTCCCATCTGGAAAATGTTTTATGCCAGGGACCCCATGCCAGATTTGTGTTAGGCCTAAATTAAAAAAGAAAATCCCCAATATTTTTTGGAAATGTATTTCAAATAGCTGATGAATATTAGATTTAACGTGCTCATTTTGTGTGCTTCTTTTGGAGTTATTCATAGACCACCCGGTCGCTTAATTCTGTCGCAGAATCTGGCAACAACTGCTCCTGTGTGGTGGATGGATGGATGAGACGCACACGCACTGATCTTACACACCCACCCACACACACACGGAGGAGAGAATGGGAAACGGAGACTCCAAACTCCACTTCAGGAAAGCAGTAATCCAACTCACAACCAAGACACAGGTTTGTTTTAAGAAATATATATTTATATACAAACACGCGCGTCCTAAAACATTAGAAAACGCTTTTAGATGGTGTGTTTTTATGGTCAGTTTTGTCTTTTATTTATTAGAGTTCTAGTGCCAGATGGTAGCCTCCTTGTTTTAAACTGCAGCCTGGATGGATGACGCGCTGTAATTATAGGATAAAACTAAAAGGTTTAATCTGTTTTTAGATTTATTTAGGCTATAGTCTCAATTGTTTAACGGTTTATGATGCCTTTTTTCCTTTACCATGTTGTTTGTTTGATATAGGTGGGTAATGATTCTCTTGACTTTGCCATTATTTGGAGCTGACACGTATGTCCTTCTAGTCCAACCCATGTCATACTTGACCTTTTTACAGCTACTGTTGAAAACACACACACACACACACACTATGAACGTTTATGCTAAATGTCCACGTAGTTAAGTTATGTTTGTTTAATATACAAACGCATACGTTTGTATATTATGTTCACGAGCAGCCAGCAGGTGCATTTAAGGTGGACCCAATTCCAATTGTAAGATGATGCTAACTAAAAAAGAAAGAAAGAAAGAAAAAACGTATATTTCAGATATTGTCATATAGTCTGGTTGAGTGTAGCTCTGGTCCATAGCTCCACTGCTTCTATGATTCTGCCTTGCAGTATAGAAGCACTGGAGCTATGGACCAGAGCTAGGTTGAGTGTGGATCAGGTTGAGTGTGGACTCGGAGCAGGGCTGGAAACAGAGGTGCGGTGGTTTGAGGTGATGTGACGTCATGGTGTAGTTGATCACCGAAACCACCGAAAAATCTCTGAATGAGCCTTTAGTCTGCCCCAGGGTCTCCTCCCAGTGGGACTGGGACGTGCATCAAGGACCACTCGAGAGGCATCCTAACCAGATGCCCGAACCACCTAAGCTGGCTCCTTTCCAAGCGAAGAAGCAGCGGCTCTACTCCGAGTCTCTCCCACATGATATGACTGAACTTCTCACCCTTGTTTATTGCCTTGTCCCATGTATTTCCACCCAGCCTGTGGAAGCCACAGACGATGCCTTCTGGGACCAGTTCTGGGCTGACGCCTCCACCACGGTCCAGGACGTCTTCGCCCTGGTGCCCGCAGCCGAGATACGAGCCGTCAGAGAGGAGTCTCCATCAAACCTGGCAACCCTCTGCTATAAGGTACAAACCTGGCAACCCTCTGCTATAAGGTACAAACCTGGCAACCCTCTGCTATAAGGTAATACTCAGTAGAGAGGAGTCTCCCTCAAACCTGGCAACCCTCTGCTATAAGGTAACCTCAAGTCTGGCAACCCTCTGCTATAAGGTAATACTACTCACTGTGAAGGAATTCTCTACAGTGGGGAGACTAGTAGTGTTTGCCAGTAAAGCGCAAGATATCGGATTTGCATGACAATGGCCAAATTGTCAAATGATATAGAGACAAAAACAAAATGTTAATTACGCCTGAACTCCCTACATTCAAAGTGCTTGTCAGGGTGTGTGTGTGTGTGTGTGTGTGTGTGTTTGTGTTTGTGTTTGGGGAGGGGGGTCCCCGGGGGCGGTCCGGTCCCCCAGTTCAAATTATCATATTTTGGGGGGGTCACGGCCTGAAAAGCTTTAGAACCACTGTACTATTGTCTAGCCTTGGATACAGTCTGGGCGACAGGAATGCAGGTGTTTGTTGTTCCCACACTGAGGGTCTTGACTATATATTTACACAGTGTCAAATAAATGCCATACATGGTGTGTACAAATGTAACCAAGTGGACCTTTATAGGGCGTTACACACGGGGAGTGTTAAAACGTGCCTCTAGTTCATTTTCAATGAGACCTGCGTTTTGTGCTGAGAAATCGAAGGGGAACCGTTTTCACGAGTGTCTCACGTCGTGTCATTTAGTGCAATAAACAAACGTTAAAAGTCCATAGACTTGGCTGCAATTTGATGTAATTTCAAAAGCCAATGAAGCATTGGAGGGACGGGAAAAAAATATATAAATTAACAGGAGGATTTGACTATGTACATTATGGTGGCTGAGTTTCTACAGACTGTGGGGTCATTGAAGTAAGCTAGCAGGGGTGTCCAAACTTTTTTTTAAAGAGGGCCATATTAGAAAATATTAAAACACCAAAGGGCCAAATGCATCTCCTGACCATGTACCTTCACATACATATGCATCGCATTTAAACTATTCTATTTTACTGTCATCATCATCAGTATATCAAAATGTAATGTCAGTGGTCTTTTGTCAGGTGTGTGCTGTGAAGAAAAAGTGTAAAGGCTTATTCAGAGCTAGATTTTTAATGACCACCACGACCACCGAAACGGTGGTGAGTAAAAACAGAGCGCAGGGCTGGAAACAGCGGTGCGGTGCGGTGGTCGAGGTGATGGGACGTCATGTTGTAGTCATTAAAAAGCAAACTATGAATGAGCCTTTACTCAGCCTTTTTTCCAGACATATGTCACAATCACATTAACCAGACGAGCAAGGTAACAAAAAAAGAACAAAAGAAATACAAGGAACAAGGAAGACTGACTAATTATACTGTGGGGAATGCCCAGGTTAAACAACTATGTCCCATACTGTTGGGCCGAATGTGCAGAGCAGATCTGTCTCCGTCTGATAAAGAACATCTCAGAACATCTTTGAGCAGTTTTAAATGTGATTTAAACACAGAACGGCACATTGTACGTTGTATTACAAGCTTGAGTGAGTCATCTATACAGCTGACAGAGAGATGATCCGGTTACCGCTTCTTTCAACAGGATATGTAATTACATGAACTACTAGAATCTAGAAACTCGATAAAATCATTCAAACAAGTCAAGCTGTTCCTTCCTTTTTGTTTTTTCCCCGGTAGCCTTGTGACATCCCCCCGGCCTTTCAGTGCTCGCTCCATTGTTTACTGCGTATCGCATGCGTGGGGCTAACTGCTGTTCTGTTGTTCTCCGTTCCAACAGGCAGTAGAAAAGCTGGTCCAGGGAGCCGAGTCCGGAGCCCCTTCGGAGAAGGAGAAGCAGACGGTGCTGAACTGCACGCGCCTCCTCACGCGCATCCTGCCCTACATCTTTGAGGACGCAGACTGGAGAGGCTTCTTCTGGTCCAGTGTTCCTGGAGCTGGGAGATCTGGGGTAAGAAGACCAGCCCATGAGACGTCACTGTCATAATAAAAAGGAAACTCCAGGATCGGAACTTTGTCATGACCCCCCAAATTGACACTAATTAGCCTGTGGACCCCAATTTGAAGAGACATGCCATGCCAGGGACCCAGTTTGACATGCATTAGTCTACAGACCCCCCCATTTAATGGCATTTCTATCTCTGGGACCCCCAATTTATATCGTAAAATCACTGTTAGTTTAACTCTGTACAAATGGAACCAAATGGACCCGCCCTCATAGTTACAGACCTATAAGAGTCTATTTGGTTACAAACTATCATGTAGCTGGGGACCCCCTCAAGGACCCCTGGGGGTTCCCGGACAGCACTTTGGGAACCACTGCAATACGCAATGCACAGGTGCTAATACCTGCCTGCGCAAAGGCCCCGGGCGGCGTATTATGTACACGTTAACTTTGTAAATGTAGCACAGCGCTCAAAACAGGAGGAAGTTCTGCCCTGATTCTCGTGAAGGTGAACCATGGCTATTAGGGCAAGACAGTGGGACTCAGGACAGAAGTGTTCAGTTAAACAAGAACACAGCAAAGTCCAGAGTAGTGTAACAATTGGCTCGCAAGGGTCCATTAACAATTGAAGGGTCCATTTTCCACTCCTTTCAGAGTGAAATGAATTCTTGCATAGCCTTCTATGACTGGGCCTTCTGTCACAGAAGGCCCAGTGGCCTTCTGTTCCCTTCAGCCCGAAGGGATGTGAAAATAATGTATTTATTTTATGTGAGCAATTATACCAGATTTCATGAATCACTGTAATAATATCCTACTAAATAAGATGAGACTTCTGTTTTCCCACATGACACATTTCTGCTGCACGTCACAGACTTAGGGTACTTGTTGAAAGTGGTAATTGTTTGATCGACTATTCAAACTAATTGTAACATTTACTCCCGGACCTCATGTTGCTACTAGTTCTGTTACCTTCTAATGACGACCTGAAAGCAGCAGATAGATACAAACACAATCTATTCATCCTCCGTCTGTCGACAACCTAGTTCTCTGTCGGCACCTGTTTCAGCAGTTTGAAGATCTAAAGGTCTGGGTCATTTGAGAGCCTCAGTTGTGAATCGGTAGGAAGTTGTCTGGGCATCTCAAAATGTTCTCACACTTTGAAAACGAGTGTAAAATTCAGTTCAATGCAGATCTCTCTCTCTCTCTCCCTCCTCTGAGAACAGCTGTGACTGTCTCCCCCACACAATCTGTAAATTCCTGAATATTAATTTAACTGAACGTGTAAAAGGTCTATTCTTAACACGTTTGGGGTTACATTGAGACCCAGGGTTTTTCAGTGTGCTGCCTGGCCACATGGGTCTCCTGTTACCTGGTCTAGAGGGGACCGCGGCACTCTGAACACTGCCCATATTGTGTCTCCCCACTCCTCCTGGCCAGTGGTTGAATTAGGGAACGTATTAAATAACCTCTAATTAAAAGTGCGAGTGAGGTAAATTACAGAGCCGTATTCGGGGAATGAGCAAAGGGGGTTATACTTCATTGGGCAATGGTGTCCCATGTAAAAATTTGCCATCATTTTCACCTACAGTAGGCATATAGTCGAGGGGTATGGACATGCATAAAGTGAGTGGCAAAGAGAGTGAGTTTAATGTCGTTTAGTGCAACCAGATAATTATTTTCTGTTTGGATGCATATGGGATGTCCAGACCAGAAAGTAGTTTATTCTTTTTGCCTTTTAGTAATTGTTCCGCGTTCCGGATAAGATGATGATGATGTCACACGCACCAATATAATATAATGACGTCATTTACATGCCCAAAATAAGGGTGAAAGTGGGCTATGTTAATTGTGTGCCAGCGTTGGGTTGGTACATGGTGTGTAATAGCTCTGCAGGAAGTTTCTCACATATACCGTCGTTACAAAACAAAATGCTTGATTCCTTTGGTAATACAATAAAGGAAGCCGTCTGTGTGTTTATAAACTCATAACTCTTTTAACTCTGTTGTGTTTCAGAGTCTGGATGAAAGTGATGACGACGGATCGCGGCCCCTGGCCGAGTCCCTCCTGCTGGCCGTAGCGGACCTCCTCTTCTGTCCAGACTTCACCGTACAGAGCCACAGGAAGGGCGGCGCGGTGAGTGACCTTTACTTTACGCATGGCAGACTCTCAAATGTAACCTAGTGTTTTTGTCCCCGGGTGGGAGGGGCTGGAAGGAGCGGCGTGGCTTGTGATAGGATGAGATGTGGCCGTCAGTGGGGTAGGGAGTGCTCCGCTGTGCAACTCGGACGGGGCTGAGTCGGCTCAGGTGAACTTCGCAACGTGCAACACGGCAACTTGCTCGCTTTAGCTCGCTCGGCGATGTCTCCAAGGGTGAGCCAGAAAATAGCAGCCAGGAGAATGAGACTAGCAGGACACTGCCAAAGGCATCAAGAACTGCCTGCCAGCAAACTGGTGCTCTGGGAACCAATACACGGGCACCGGTCACGAGGACGTCCCACATTAACATATGTGGATGTACTCAAGAAAGATGCAGGAGCGCAAAGTACTAGCGAGCTGGCAAGATGTATGGAGAACCGGGATGACTGGAAGCGTCGATGGAGGGCTCGTCTGAGGACGACCTAGAGAGGCGATGTCTCTCATGGCTAAAGTTCGCTCGAGACGGCACCCCTCCGTCGCGGGCTAAAACTAGTATAGGGCTAAGTCCCACCCATCCGGGGGGCGAAAAGCTAGTTTGCTTCTCAAATATGCCTAACCTGAACTAACCTCATCGCGGAGCAGCCTTTGCCCAACAACACCAAGCTCAATATTAACTAAATAAATGCATGGTATTTCCTTTGGCTAATTTATTAGAGGCCAGGCATGCATGACGTCTTATCGTGTTCATTATCAGTCTGGTATGTTGGCCAACCACTTTTTTCAAGTCTCCGAAATTACTGCTGGCTTCATGCAATGAAACTTGCTCTGCACTTCCAAGACGCTGACACCTACTGAATTTGTTCCCCCCATGTCCCATCAAGGGACATGTCCCATCAAGGCTAAAGAGTGGAGCCCAGGAGGGGTGCTCATAGGCGGTTGGAGAGAATGGGGAGAGTCAGTCCCCGCATAGCCTCGGAAACCCAGA
>OOFJ01102525.1:2833-14850 GCA_900323375.1 Benthosema glaciale
TTTGCCTTATTATTAGACAACGCAATGGAATTGCAATATGAAACTCAAGTTGTACTTTAAAGGGAACCTCAGAAACGGACTTGTTTAGGAGGAAAAAAGCCTGTCCTCAGGGTTAAAGAGAGATTGAGAAAGAGAGAGAAGAGAATAGTCTACGCGGTATGTGTACATTCTTTACAGGGTATTGTAATTGTTCTGCACATAAGGAAAGAACTCGGGGTGAGTGTAAGCATGCAGCATGAATCCCTTGGTAATTGCTGCATTGTTTCATGCTGTTTTATTCGTACTCAGACCTAGTCCTGATTTCATCTACCATGTACTGTAAACAATAGCTCTATAAGTGGTGTTATGTACTTGCAGGAATGGAAGGAAGATAGTTTTAGTCCATCTTTGTCACTTTATGATTTCTTTCTACAGGGTCGAGGCATTACGCACACTCTTTACCAGCACAGTATGAGAAGAATGTTAAAGGTTTATGACCACACAAGTATATTGATAATCTTTTGTTTTGTTTTTCCCTTTTCAGTCATTGCTGAAGCACATTATGATTTCATGATGGGTAGCTTTGGTCGTACAATAGTCCTTTAGATCAAGGCCCTCCGTGTGGCAGAGAGGTTTATTATTATTATTATTTTTTTTTAAAACATTCGTATTTATTGACCTTTTGTGTTAGAATGTCAGCCCATTCTCCCAACCATGGGCTGGTCCTGTTTGACATGGATGCTAAAACATACTGGAGCTTGAGGTTTAAACCTGACTTTTCTGCCTACAGTATACAGGTTCACACACACACACACACACACACACACACACACACACACACACACACACACACACACACACACACACACACACACACACACACACACACACACACACACGTGCGCGTGTGTGTGTGCGCACACTGCTCTCTCTTAAACTTGTTTTCAAGTGCTTCAGGTTCAGCGACCGTTTGACCCCTAGTGTAAATACAAAGACTGTACATAAATGGATGTATATAAAACCTGAGAGGAAGATTATATGTAAAAGGCTTGAATATACATAATATTAATATATAATGTGATCATATTTATCATGTGTAGAAAATGCAATGATTAAAGATTTGATGTTATTTTTGTCCCCTGCACACGGTTGCCAGTTTTGCTGTACGTTCATGTTGTTTCACTGCTACCAAAAGGTAACAACACTGCGTTCCATTTCTGCTTGAAGTTCAGAGCACTTCTGTCCCTCAAGTTTCATTTTCAAACAGGGCAGAACGCTACGGCTCACATGTAGAAATTAATTCTCCTTGAAAATATAATAATTGAATTATTAAGATTGAGGATCAATATTAATAAGAATAGTACTTAACTAGAATACTGTCAATAGAAAAGACAGACGAAACATCGTGAGAAAGGCTGATGAATTGTTTGGCTTGCCAGTTATTTGAAATATAAAATTCACCTTAAGTATTTTTGAATTCCTTTTTATATCCTTACGCAAACATTTGGTTTCCCATGATGACCCTTGAGAAATTGGGCCAAGGTAAAACAGCTGGTAGGTTTAAGCAGACAGATAATTGAATCCATTCCGAGTCATCGAACAACAGATGCTGCATTGTCCCTTTTCTAATTTAAAAGAAAATGTCTTAGGACTAATTTTGTCAATTAAAGTGCAATTATGCTGGTTTTCTTATCCACCTCAGTCCAAAAAGTGGTCAAAGACAAACTTTCCTCACCCCACAGAAGAAGCCATTATTTCTATTTCATAGAAATTGATTTATTCTTTTAATTTATTTATTTTCTGTGTTGGTTTAAGTTCAGACTGAAGAGATTCTAGATTACCACCTCTCATCAAGTGATCTATGCCTCAGTGTGTGTTCTCAATGAACTCAGTTTATTAAAAAAAATAAAGAATCATAGAAATAATTATATAGGTAGTTGTGGTGATCATAATGATGACAAATTGCAGGTGCTCTCACGATTGTTGTTATTTTTTGGAACTGTGGGTATAATTAATGAGTATTATTTATTTAATTTTTCATAATGAGGTAGGGGTATATTTCTCTTCTTTGTGTGCTGACTGAATGTGTCTATCTCAGATTTCAAATAATAGTAGGATACTTGTGATAACTCCTTGGGTTAAGTGCTGGTACAGTAGATTGAATGAGTTGTCTCCACGCGGCATAAGTGAGAGCCTGTTTGGCAGTGTTTTCATACTAAAGCCTTTTCTGCATAATAACTGGAACTCATGTGTCACTTAAAAAGCATGCATTCATCATACAGTATAGCTGTGTTTGTTACGCAGTTGAAGCGATAAATGTGTAACTTCCTTCCCCAAACTATTTTCATTGTCCTACAGCATATACATTTTTTTAACAAGTATGGCAATTTTCTGCAGCTACGGAACCACACCTTGCATCAAATGGCACCCACCCACAGACTTTCAAAGTCAAGCATTGAACCTTATATTTCTGCTATGAAAAGTCTCCTTTCCACACGTCAACCAAGTCTGTGTAAATCTAAAGCAAGTTTGTGAACGTTTCGTTTTCGGGGGGAGATTTTTTTTCCAGAGAGGACACAATAGGATATATCTGACAATGTCATGCATGCACTTACTTAGATAGTGTTTTTTGATAATCTATGATTTGTGACGATCATTGTCTTTTTTAGGGATAATAGCAAAGGGACATTTTGAAGGGTACTTCATGGAACGTGGCACGGGGTTCTATATGGAGAGTGTGGATCACAATAAAAGATTCAGACCAGAGGGAGTCATTTTAGCAATACTAGTAGAAGTGTGGACGTTGTTGGTTGTACTGCCTCGTTCTGCCGTCATGACTAGGTGTACAAACAGACCTGCCGCTTGTCAAACCCACCAATGCCCCCCCTCCCCTCTGCTTAGCATATCAAGTGGAACACAGTATGTACTGTGAAGCCTACCGCAATCCTTACCAGAATGTCAGAAATAAATATATATATATAGATATATATTAAACTCTACATTTTTAATAATCCCACCTGGTTTGTGTGTTTTCTTAATTACTTTGTTGAAGATTGAGAAAGAAACCACAGTATTCACCATTCAAGATATTTGCCAATGGTGGTAAACACTTGAGGTTTTTTGGAGACATACACTTGCTGAGAAATTTGAGCAACTCATATTCAAAATCCTCGCATAATTAAAAAAAAAAATCTATTGTATGATTTCATCATTTCTGCATGGAACATATCTAAAGTAATTTGCTTTAATTTAGAATCTAAAATTTTAGATTGTCAGCGATTGTGATTATATTAGTCAGACTCTTTCAATGAAGGTCATTTATTATCTTCCCCCACACAATGTGAGACCAGAGACACAGCATGGAAAAATGAGGCTCTTCAAAACCAGTAAGACAGGAGCAGCAAGTTGGGCGAAGGCCTCCAACAGAGTGAAACTGCAATAGGATTAGTGCACACATTTTGTTCTGATGATGGAGAAAGTGACTAAGCTCACTTTATTTGCATTTTATTTATGGGATGTATTATTCACTCTACTGCATACTTTGTCCAGTTAATCAGCATTAGAATCAGAATCAGCTTTATTGTGGCTTTACAGTGGCTGTTACAGTACTTGCACTTTCATTCTTTACTGTGCATAACCTTCACAAATAACTATTTTCGCCCACTTTAAAGTGTCCCTGCTCGGCCTCAATTATGACCCTTTAAATCACTATAGTAATCCAACACCAGTCAGCCTATCTCCTTACATCAATCAGCCAGGATCTGCTGCTCATCTATCTCCTCCTTGGGCCTCCCAAAGACACATTAATAATTTGTTGCAGAAACTTTTTAAGGTGAGCTTGTTTACACACTGCCTGTGTTCACAAAGTAAGCCAGCCTGATCGGGGAGGGCATCGCATCTGACCACTTAATGACTACTGTGACCTTCTTTTCTTTTTTTTCCTTTGCTGTTGAAAAAATGAGCTGTTGAAAAATATGGACATTGAATATGAATATGTGACCTATATGTGTGTGTGTGTGTGTGTGTGTGTGTGTGTGTGTGTGTGTGTGTGTGTGTGTGTGTGTGTGTGTGTGTGTGTGTTTTTGTTTGTTTGTTTGTGTTTGTTTGTTTGTGTTTCTTGTTTTATTGTTTTTCATAATGCCCTGAGGGCTGTTGATGTATCACATGGTCAAAATTATATAATACCCACACAGCCTTATTTGAGTTGAGACCATGATGCCAAAATTGGACCGTCTTTTCTGGAGAACAATAGAGGAAAAGATCCCCAGTCCAGAAGGTCTAGGCTGCCTGTCTCCATTGTCCGTAGCCTTATGGCCTGGTGCTTGGAAACTGTGTATCCAACAACATAGAAACTGAACAAAGAAGTTGGGATTTGTTGGGGTGGGTTACAGTGCCCTTTTGTTGCATTTATCCAGCTAACCTTGAGTTTAAAAGTGTGGCTGATACTAGTGATACTATACCTGCAGCCAGAGAGTTTACATGACATGAAACATCCTATTGGAATGTGTTTTGTAACAGTTTGTATAACCCACAAAAGTTGCAAAACAGGTAACTCTGCCCTAACTTTGTTTTTACACAGTTGATTGGTGAGGTGACACACACACACAGAGGCATGTTTACATTTTGCTTTTGTCACTTTATGGTTATGTTTTTTTTTTTCCTTTTTTTCTTTTTTTTGTTTTACAATTGCACCATGACAGAAATGTGTTCATACAATTCAAAGATGTGTTCATGAATGTATAGTTGACTCTAGGAAAACTTTAAGTGACGTTTTTGCATTGTGGCATAGCCTGGCCCTATATTCTATAGGCTGTATACATGTCATTGTCAGGTCCTCATTTCATTTGACACTAGCATGACAACATAATAGCACTATGTGCATAAAATACATTCAGGAATCTAAAATTATATCATCATATAAATGTTATGCCAGCAAAATCCAAGGTAGGGTAGCAGCCACTAACGCAAGAATAGTGAAAGCTGAGAGCAAGACAAGCAAGCATCGCGCCGTGCTACAAATCCTTCGCCGTCGCCTGCGCTGAGGTTGGACCACAGTCATAACGACGCTAAGTGCGTCCTCTTCGACCATGGGTCTCCCCTGATCGCTGATTATAAATATCTGAGAGGCATTGTGGTGGCTGGGACTGACCAGCCTGCCTCGGTTCACCCTCTCCGAGATTCTTCTGAAGAGGCGCAAAATCCAATTCGACGCTCCTCCGCCGTTTGTGGAGGACGCGCGCAGTGCGTCATGGAGATGTCCACGGTGGTCTCCCAGAGGCAGAGAGATGATAGGAACCTCCAGGGTCTGCAGATGTCCGTCGTCTGCATCCTTCTCCGTGACAAGTGACACCACGACTTCCTTTTGCTTCCTGATGAACGTAAGGTGTCTGCAAATAGGACATATGATAGTGTCTTTGATAATTCCATCTCTCGTGACGCTCACCAGGGTTTTGACCAAACAGTCGTGGCAGAATACATGTCCACAGCTCAGTGTCCTTTCTGTTCCAGACAAAAACTCATAGCACACCGGACATTCTGGTTCTTGTTGTTGTTGTGCGTCCTTTTGGACTTCGTGCGTGCACACGTCCATGGAATAACTGCGGCAGACTTGAAACTTGAACTAATCCATCCACGACAGTGCGTAAAAAAGTGGTATAAATCAACAATGACCAAAATTATTTCGAAGTAAAATCTGAATCATCTCTCTCGTCACATTTTGTTTTATCGCAGCATTTTCTTGGTGCTGTCTGTCTGGGTGGAGGAAAGACAGACGTCTTGTAAGACAGGGCCCGGCTGTCACCTGTGCTGTGACTTGGCTGATCGGGTACCCTGAATGGTTTTGGCAGAAGCTGTCAAGCAGGTTCACATTTCATTCATGCTCCGTTGTTTCCCATGATGCAGCCAGTGCTTCGCAGAGCAAAAACAGAGTAGGCTAGTAGACTGATGATGATGATGATGATGATGATGATAAAAATAATAAAACAACAATGAGACAAAAACACTGAATACAGAGTAGCATAGCCTACTTATCAAAACAAAGTTTCAAAGTAAAAATAGAAGAAAGATTAAAGTATTAAAGTAAAAAACACATTATTTTAAAAAGAGAATAAATAAATAAAAATAAAATAAAAACATTAAGATAATTATTAACAAATACAATTCCAAGAATGAATACAAAAAAAAGTAGGCTACAATTTCAGGCGTTTATAAGGTGGGAAAAGCACGCCATCTTGTGGAGACATTTATGTGACAACATATGACAACATTGTCAACATATGTGTCTAGGATCTATTTCTCATTTATTTATTTATTTATTTATTGCTCCATTTCTTTCTTGAAAACAAGTTTTACTTTAGCAAGTGAAGGTAACACGTTACATATACATTAAAAATGAATTCATAAATAATAATAATAATAATAATAATAATAATAATAATAATAATAATAATAATAATAATGAGATTGGTCAGAAATTACACTTTTTCATTTTGTGTTGATAAAGATGACCAAAAAGCTCAACGTCACAAATTTGCAGATGAAACGACGCAAAGACGCGTTGGGAGTCGACTTGACTTGGAGCGGCCACGTGCATCATTGCGTCTTTGCAACGCCATGTCGCTGGCTTCCCATTGACAACGAATGGTAGAGATTGCATCGTTGCATCCATGCATACCGCGCCGTGCAAATCTGACGTAAACGTGGGTGTGTGAGTCTGACTCAGACTGACGTCACCGCGTCGGAAGTTACGCTGCTTTCCGGAGAGTCGCGTTGGCAGTTTCCTAAAAACACCACAGACTGACTCAGAACGATGAAGATGAGATCACGTCCAGCAGAGTAGAAGAGAGAACACATCGTCAGAGATGTGTTGGATTTATTAACGATAGCTCCAATAAAAGGCGACATACAGAGAAACAACAACAACAGGTACAGAACCAAACGGTTAACATTACGTTTGATGTGATTAAATGTGTTTTATTTATGCGATTCAAGTCGATATGACAGCAGGCAAGCGTCGATTACCGTTTGATGTGGTGGTATCGCCACTATATAGTATAGTGGAGACTTAATTTTCTCCCGTCGCTACACGTCAATAACAATACATATTGCTATTGTAAACATGACAGTACAGCTGTCACATTTGCGGCTGTTCCGTTTATTATATCATGACTTAAACGTTGCCTGGTGGCTGTATTTCTCTTATCGTTTTGAGGTTTAAATTCGTTGTGTATAATAGATGGCATTTTGGCTGTCAGTTAAATCACATTAGAATGATGGATTTGTCCCCGCGGTTTACACACTATATTGAATTTGTCGACCCGCTGCTCTGTAATGGGATAGTATTAGCAACAGAATGTCTATCGCCAATAGCACACACTGCTAAGGCCTGTGTGTGTGTGTGTGTGTGGACTGTAGTCTGTCCCACTGCGGACCACCAGTCAGACTAGCTCCTTTTAAAAGGAACTATTAGGTATTTATGTTTACATTTGGACTTTATCTATTAGGTAGATAAAGTCCAAATGTAAACATAAATACCTAATAGTTCCTTTTAAAGGAGCTACAGTCAGACATAAGGTAATAAGGTGATTAGGTAAACCCAGGTCAGGTGGACACATTCACAATGACCTGTTCCTGGGCTGGTTGGTGTATTAAATAAATACAAGTGACTGCAGTGCAAACCTGGACTCTGGACTTTGAGTCCACACATCTGCAGTGTATTTAAAACGGCACGAGAAGGCCAGTTTATAATAAAAAATAATAAATGAATAAAGCTGGCTTGCATACAGCACCTTTCAAAACAGAGTTACCGGTACATAGTGTTTCACAGGACAGAAAACACGACATGAAACGACAAGAAATTGAGATAAAAAAAGAAGAAAATACACAACTGTAGGACACAATAGGTTAAAGCATAAAAACAAATCACCTTCACAACCTCGATATATACAAAACAGAGAGAGATAAGATTCCTATTATAGACCATATGACAGATAACGGTTTTCTATAGCCTATCAGACAAACTGCAGATATTATGCAGGCCTATTACTATTATACTCCTACATTAGCTAGTCAAGGTAGCAAATGGGTTTATTTATCTGTTCTCCAGTGGGTGGCCTTGATACAAGACTGTCATAATTATCTGATGACCGTCTTGATCCAAGGCTAATAATGGGTGGGCTGGGAGAGTCATTCATCTGATCACCATGGAAACAGCAGCAGCCTCTTGTTTACTCACTTCTGTAAATTGAATGTTGATATAATCAATTATGAATACTATATAAATTGGACGAGGTGACATGTTTTTTTTTATTAGTGTTTAGTATAGTGAGAGAAACACCAGATACTTCATCAAATGGGGTGTCTGTGGCCTGCCCTAATGCATGTCAAACTGAGGGTACTTGGTATTAAATGGTCTGCATATTTTATCAGATGATTTATGTATTGAATGTATTGTAAAGTAAAGGTCAATTATTTAATTTGCAACTTGGGAACATTTTCTCTCTCCACCCGGATGGGCCTCTTTTGTTTTCCTGTGCATTTCTGGACGGTGATTCCCAGAAAAGTATGAGTCTAACACGTGAGTGGGATGCCTGTGTTCCTAGCGTCAACTCAGAGGAATGTTGAAGGGGAAACAGGAGCTGTCCTGTCTCTCTCACGCCTCCTCCTATAGTCTATATACACAGTGAGATCTGGAGTGTTAACTCAAAGTGTAAAGAAGTGTTGTGATTCAATTGCAAATAACATCCTCTAGCGAACAAGACCAGACCACACAGTGATATTCTGTTGGATTTAGATTTGTTTGAAGGTGCTTTTCTTTAATCTTCGCTTTGGTGCCAATCAAAATGCTTGGATAAAAATTGGTTTGTTTCTGGAGATTTCTGAGTTGGTTGACTTTAAGAAGACTAGAGTGGCAAGCAATCCAGTTGACCTGGTACCACCAGGTCCACTGGTTGCCTCTGACCCGTGTGCTAGAAATCCCTCTGAGCTGCTGTTGGATTATAGTATAGAACCGGATATATATATATAGAACCACATCAGTGTTGAGCTTTGCGGTTGTATTTCATGCCTCACACATTGCAATGCACACATGTTCAATCCACATGTTGAATTGTGTCCAAAAATCGCTGGTGCCTGTTCCATGGAGCTCCGATTTAAAATAATGTTAAACAGCAAGCCAGATTAACGAAACAATCAAAGTGGCGTTCCCCCTACGCAGGATACAACATGAAAAGGCTGTGGCCGGAACTTTAGTTCAGGCCGACATCACAGACACAGCTTTGATCTACGTGACTTTCATTAGCCCCGCTAAATGAATAGAGGTTGATAAGCAAAGCACGGTGGGTCGGGTCTGTTGCCCTCACATGTCACAACTTTGCCAGAGAGGATGTTAGACATTTTAATGAGGAGGAGGTTAGTGGAATGCTTCCCTGTTTATTGGAGCATTTTTCCCCTCTGTCACATCCAGGAAAGCTTGCCGAGTACTACTGCTCATGCTGTAAGTAACGAAGCTCCTCTGATTGCCAAACAGTGGGCTTTGTCATTAGAGGCTGCAGCCATTGATTCATAAGTAATTTAGGGGGGGGTGGCCTCTGAGTTTTGGTGGTTCCGTGCCCACTTGGGTCTGTTGCTCACTCTTGGTGAAACTCAAAAGGAGGCCCTAACAGTTTGTGATTAGTGTATGTATGTATGTATGCCATGGGGAGTTAGTAACAGGAAATTTGTTCCAGTTCTGGACATCTATCCTAGCCTATACTCTAATCTGTGTCCATTTTCTTTGTGGATGATGATGATGTGGGATTGGCATCACCCAGGAGATCAGGCCATTAGTCCGTAACGCCTAAGGATTGAAATATGTAATATGTCTCATGTAATGTTTCGTTGGCACACTCATTTTTCATCACTACACCTTGTACATCTACTATTTTCACTGAAGTTTTGCCTATCATGACACAATGTCCAGAAATGGGTTCAAGTGGTTTCAGTCTATTATTTACGCTCTTCTTCGTAACGTGTGAACACAAAATGTCCATGAAGCTGATTAATGTTTCTTGTTTACCTGTAGGTTGCACTACCATGGACACAGAGATGATTCCAAAATTTGCTTCAAAGGACGAGGAAATTGATTACTGGAAGTCTTTAACCATCAAATATAAGCAATGGTAAGCTATGTAGTAGTATGCCTGCATGTCTATCAGAAATCAAGTGTATTTTTAGCAAACTTATGTTGTGGCATGAAAATGAATAGTTAAAAAAAAACTATTATACCACTTATTTAACATTTTATAGCCGTTTTTACTGCTGTAGTATCAACTCAATTCACCCTTTTTTTTACCCTGGGGAGGGTTCGCTGTGAACACATTGTCTTTTCCTGGAACATCCTGCTTCACACAGACACACACGTCATACTGTCATACACTTTGTGTGGAAATCAGTGCCTGTTGGTTACATAAGTAAGGTAGTGGTTCTCAACCTCTTCAGGCTGCGACCACCCCCACCTATATAACAATTATATGTGAACTGCGGTCGGGGTCCAACCCAAAATAAATCATATATTTGAACTGGGGACCGCCCCCCAAATAATCCCATTTGAACTGGGGACTCGCCAGTCTCCATCCTGACAAGGAGTGAAACTGTAGGAGTCGATGCATTAAATTGACTCACTTTCTACATATAAATAATATTGTGAAAACTACAACGCCTCATAGATCGGCTATTTTCAATTATTTGAAACGTTTGACCAGTTGTTTTAGTTTGTTGATTACGTTTGATGCAGTAATGGCCCTGAGGGTTGAGATGACGACATTATGACATAAGGTATCCTCTTCTGTGGCTTAGTTATTATGTTCGTTTCTACAAATCAGGTTATGCCATAATGTGTCATATATCATAAGTGGTGCTCTGTTACGCATTTGACCCTCCGTTGTTTTTGAGGGGCTAGCCCCTCCTACAGTATATATATCCACTTTTGTCCATACACGTCTCATATTTGCCATTGACAATGAAAGAAGAAATTAGGTCATATATCCGTCAAATATGACTTACATTTGTGGCAACACAAACAATAAATGGGAATATTTCGTCATATGTAGACGAGCAAATCACATAATTCAGTTGTTCATGAGATTATGCTTGATGATGTATAATGATAAGAGCCCCTCAATTTACACAGGTCAGATTTTTTTCTTTTTTTAATAAATGTAATTGTGGGGTTGCTTTCCACAGTTAATATTACAAAGACTTTAAGTCAACTAAAATGTAGCAACTCTTAGGACTCTTTTTATAAGTTACTTGTAAGTGATCTTGTAGATCAATAGATTAACCAATTTGCTAGTTTTTACTATGGTATTATCACTGCTACAGTGATTGTCTATTTTATTGTAAGCCTTGGATTTCGTAGCGTGTCTTCTCTGAGCATAACACCATTTGAGAGCGTGTTCTATGTTTGACAAAAACCTCTATGGATGGACAGCCTGGGTCGATCCCTTTATGGTTGAAACTTTTCCTGTTGCAGTTTGAACCTGTATACATGCATGACAGTAGGCTGGGTTCCATCCAGCCTTTGCGAATCATAGCAAGCGTATGTTCGTATGTCGAAACAACAAGAGCGGATTTACCGTTGTTTCCAACCAGTGATAAAATGCGACTCATGGACATATGAAATAAGTTCATGAAATAAGCAGTAGGTGACACTATTTTGCCAGTAAGGTGATGTTGCAAGTTAGTTGACATTTATTTAACTTTGTGGCCTTCTTTTAGGCTATTCAAAAGTATTATACACGGACATAGGCCTATATAGATAATTGAACTGCTGCGCTGCGTCCTCAGTTTAACAGACGGGATCCCGTATATTATGCTGTATAATCTGATCGCTGGTCAGCGGCTGACCAGTGACCATGCAGCTGAGCTGACCATGGACTTTGCTGCGCATTTTTTTTGTTTCAACTTGTTCGGATACACATCACGGTGTTGGTTTCTTATTATGCAATGAATATAAGAATAGACGCATGCATGGATCTATTATATGCAGGGACCAGGCAGAA